>OZ022597.1:16274773-16278910 GCA_963669155.1 Arbacia lixula
AGTAGTAGTAGTAGTAGTAGTAATACATCAACTCCCATTCCTCCCATTGGCACTTTATCATCAGCTCATACCTCCATGAACCCCCACGACCACTTTCTCAGCTATTGACCCCCATTTCCCAGTTTGTCCTGATTCATGTCTCCATCCCCCAGATTTCGTGTTAACACTGCCTTCGTGATTATACTGATATTATGTTGATGTAGATGATTTAGTGAATAAAGAACACTCTCGATCTGGACTCCAAAACTGTATGGATGTGATTATATTTCTTCCGTCCTGACGTACATAAAAGTATTCATGGAAGTATAGTTTCCCATTTTCTGAGAAAGTGATTAATTGTACTAAAGGACAAGCTACCCGGAGAAAATATTAATTCATATTTCAGAGCGTAAACACATTTTATTACCCACTACAACAGGTTTGACCCTGATTCTACGCACAGTGTGTCTGCTCGGCTATGATGGTCTATATTAGATGTTAGACCTTAGATGTCGTCTCATCCACCCATTCATGTCGCCTGTCTGCCTATCATCCCTGGACTCCAGTCATCGTTTATGGCATGGCCACCGAGACCGACACGACTCTGGCACGGCCACCGAGGCCGACACGACTCTGGCACGATGCTGCAGTCGTAAAAGTCTACGACTGAACATGTGACGTCACCCTATTGTACGAATCCAATGATCGCGTTATGAAATTATTATTCGTCTTTATTGTGAACTGCAACGTTATACGAAAATTGATGAGAGAAATATTAAAAGGAAACCGGTAAAATAAAGAGAGCGATAGAGAGAGTTAGGGATAAAAGGGGTGAGGGAGAGGGGGAGACAGAGAGAGAGAGAGAGAGAGAGAGAGAGAGAGAGAGAGAGAGAGAGAGAGAGAGTGGGGGGGGGGGGAGGGGAGATGGGGAGAGGGGGGGGGTGGGTACGGGAGTTGGGAAAGATGGGTGTGGTGGGGGGGGGGGGGGGGCTGTGGCGGTGGGGGAGGTGAGTATAACAAGGGGAAGTAGGCAAAGTAAGGGGAGGGTGGGGTGATCTTAAGTGATGAATGATGAGTAGTGAGGTGATCCTATGATATCTATGTCAGGTGAAATGCCACACCATGTGCTACTGTATGTATCACTGGTCCGAGAAGGTCTGATTGGCACTCACTGGGTTAAAGTCCTTAACAGTTCGCCATCCTCACAATCACATTCACATTCTGTTGACAGCACGTGGATGAGAGACTAGCTGTAAATTTATATTTTGCACACGACCCAATGATTATAACGTTCAGCTCAATCTTGAATAGGCTCGTACGTAGCGGCCCGAATATCTTCTGAAAAAAAAAATACTACATGTATTTCGTTCTATATATCTGCTTTGTATTGGCTACTTATTTTATTTGCACTTGTATTAGATTGAATTAATACAGTCTCGAACAATGGCCAGTCCAACACCCGATTCTGTGCTTCCAGACATTTGCCATTGCAGTGCAAAGGCGCAAACAGAAAACAATCTACAACTATGGACCATATAATTACTAATGCTATAAACTTTGCAGACCCAATACCCCGTAACTCACTGATCACATTGCTGCCATGGCAACCACTGATTGGGATTAATATCGCTATCAACTGATCAAGAAACCTCGTTTCGCGCATGCGTCATAATGGCAGATGGCTTCTCCTTCTAATTACAACTAATCACTCAATACGATCGATCGTATAGCTACGCCATCGATCCGTTACCAAACAAAAGCCTTGTAAGGCATCGCATTGTAGACAAAGCACGGAGCCGGGTCGTGTTGTTGTTTCAAGACCAAACAATGAGACCAAAACAAACCGAGGCTAAAAAGATGTCAAAACATACCTCCCGCGTGTCAGAAATATCGATAATGAATGCTCCACTTGCCAACGATCTGGACTTGGCTGTTGTTCCATCTGTTGTATTACCTTTTGCTTTTCAAGGTACAAGTGGAGTGGATATAGAAAATCATTATGGGTACAAGTAATATGAATAAATTGGTGGACTGTCATTAGCGAAGCGCCCCCAGTAGTATAGCACTCGTTGTCATTTGATTTCATATCTTGTTAGTTTGCGTCATACCACTACTAGTATTTAAAAATAATCGAATTTTTAGTTCATCATTTAGTTAAATTGTTAGGTGCGTTTCTTTTTTACATTACTGATTTATTTTTATTGTGTGTGTATGTGTATGTGCATGTGTGTGTGGCTACGTGACATTATGTAATTTTACGTCTGGGATCGTCCCGGCTTCAAGCTATGGTCTGGGCCAAGGTGTAACTTGCTCGGGCCCTCTGGTTACCATGACAACATATGCATGCCGCAATACATAGTTCTCTGCCTGCAGACTATATCTTACCATGTCTCAATTAGCTAGTCTCCACTAAAGACATACAATTTCAAGATCTTGCCAGCTCTTGTGAGATCGATCTCGGCATATAAAATGCCCGTCTCTGTTCAGCCTTATTGAATGCTATGCTTCACACCTGTCACAGCTAATATCGCACACACCCCCTTGCGTGTAAACATTGCTAATAGGGGGTCCTTATTCCTACATCGATTAGCATCGCTTGACGCGCTAAACCCGTCTCAAGGATATGAATATATTATGATGCCTCGACTATCGATTAGCGCACAGCGTCGCAATGCCCCTACGAACATGACGAATGAGAGAGACTTGGACCGTGCAATTAGGGCATCGTGCAATGGTTTGTCTGGTTTTGTTTCGCCTTGAAGTAATCCGCTGATCGCTCCCCTTAAATCCCATGCCTTGCATGACAGAATTAAGAAGGAATATTGTGTTTTAAAAAAGGCACATGGACAGACTAAATATAGATTATATCAGATACATGCGCAGTCTTGTATGAATATATAGATATTGTGAAATCATATGGATATAATATAGTCATAATATCACCAGCATCAGCATGGCCATCATCATCATCATCATCAGTTGTATGCAGGAGTTTATAAACTGCATTGTTTTTATATCATTTATGTATTCAAAGATGTTTGTATGTATTGTTATTTTACAGAACCTTTCGTTGATATATAGCTTTGTTATTTTTTTTTCTTCATAATTTTGTTAGTATGTCTTGTTAGTATGGAAATATGCAGGGTGCCATTGTAGAGCAGTTTCGTTAATGACTAGGCCTACCGCGCAGAATGTTTTATTAGTAAATAAAGAAGACATGAATAAATGAATAAATGAATAAATTAATAAATTAATAAATTAATAAATTAATAAATATAAAAATAAATAACACATAAGAACCACCTGCAACGCAAAATCCTCACAATCAGTGCCACCATTAGCACAACTACCATCACCACTAACACCATCAAAACCACCATACTATCATGATTTATATTATCACTACCACTGTTACAAACACCATTTATACACACACCGAGTCCCCCATAAGGATAGCATCATCATCATCATCATCATCATCATCACCATCATTACCATCATCACCATTATCTTCTTCTTTTTCTTCTTCTTCTTCTTCTTCTTCTTCTTCTTCTTCTTCTTCTTCTTCTTCTTCTTCTTCTTCTTCTTTTTCTTCTTTTTCTTCTCCTTCTCCTCCTCCTCCTCCTCCTCCTCCTCCTTCTTCTTCTTCTTCTTCTTCTTCTTCTTCTTCTTCTTCTTCTTCTTCTTCTTCTTCTTCTTCTCCATCTCCTCCCCCTTCTTCTTTTTCTTCTTTTTCTTCTCCTTCATGACCTTCGTCATCTTCAACACCACACACGCACACTACCATGACCATTACCGCCACCAGGCACAACATCATCATCGTTATCTTCATCATCATGAACATAATATTTGCTACCACCAGCAGAAGCATCGCGACCACCAACGCCAGCAACATCAAGATCTTTACAACCACTACAATGACTACCTCCCCAACACCCAGATCACCAACGGCATCATTTCAACCATCGCTTTTACCATAGTCACGGTCATCATCACTACCATGACTTGTGTACAATTGACGACAACACCACGACCATCACCACTCACCACCGCATCCGACTCGTCCCCGATTTCAAACCATCAACACCATCAACACCATCACCACCACCACTCCAACATTGTTTTCACAATAACCACGAATAACTTCACCCTCGTCAC
>OZ022597.1:16279110-16319762 GCA_963669155.1 Arbacia lixula
AGAAAGCAGGATCATCAAACGAACAACAACAAAATGGATTCTAAACTTGGCTCGTGGTCGCGAACTCATCGCTCAGGCGAATCATGGGCGAAGTTAGCTCAGGTTCGAGGCTATAGAGTCTCTTCTTTATCTAGCCTAGATACTAGGCTGTGAGGTGAAGACTTATTGTCTGACCTTAGATAGAAGCAGTCAAAACTCTATCATTGGGAACACCGCAGTGGTGCCGATATCAACAGCCTATAATGATTGGCTGATAGAAACATCTTCACACGAATACGTCAAGGATTTTTTTATCGTCGACATGGTCGACGACTTCGGGGGAGCGAATAAATATCAACATGATCAATTTAACAAGGTCAGACTCAGAAATATAATTTTGAAATGGTTGTTATACAGCTAACAAAGGTATTGTATTGTTAAGCTGTTTAACATCATTTATGATGAGAGTTTATACCTAGTTCATTATAGACCCAAGAGAAACCCACCCTGAAGTTAAATTGATTTGATAATAATAGCGGGAAAGTGAAAAAAAAAAAAAAAAAAGATTGTGGCGTCACTTGCGAGCTGTCCTTCAATATGATATAATTCCAACAATTGTCTTTTCCTGTTTTTTTGATGAAGGAAAAAAAAAATCTTTCTCATAGAAGTGGGTGTTTGTGTGTGTGTGTGTGTGTGTGTGTGTGTGTGTAAAAACATGTGTCTAATGAAATATCAAAATGCGCATGTAAATGGTATACGTGTATATTCTTTTGAGAAAAGTATTAAACAACTTATAGCAGAGTAGCTCGCAAGTGACGTCACAATATCCATTTCAAATTGTTCAAATCTATTATCCTTTGACAGATTTTTTCAAACCTTCACTTATGAGTTTCTTTCGTGATTGTGCTTTTATTAAAACCGACTCAGGATGGACGCTCCCTTTAACGCCACGCAACGGTTCACATCCTTCACACACAACCTCTACATGCATGAAATGGGCTGCTTTTAATTCACTAATTCATATTTACTCAATCCCCCGCGTCCCTCAAATTCACATTTCAAACATTCTTTCATTCTATTCACCCAGCGATTGCTATT
Organism: Arbacia lixula; assembly: GCA_963669155.1. Classification (NCBI taxonomy): domain Eukaryota; kingdom Metazoa; phylum Echinodermata; class Echinoidea; order Arbacioida; family Arbaciidae; genus Arbacia; species Arbacia lixula. Next base: position 16,280,188 of record OZ022597.1, read on the forward strand.
ATTATCACAATTTATAATTTCATGGTACATGCATTGACTTGTTTATCTCGCCCACTCTCTCTCTCTCTCTCTCTCTCTCTCTCTCTCTGTCTCTCTCTATCTCTCCCTATCTTTTCTTTATTTCTCTCCATCTCACTCCTTCTCTCTTCTCTCCCCCTCCTCTCTCTCTCTCTCTCTCTCTCTCTCTCCGTCTCTCTCTCTCTCCGTCCTTCCACTTCTCTCTCTCTCTCTCTCTCTGTCTCTCTCTCTCCGTCCCTCCCCCTCTCTCTCTCTGCATCTCTCTCCTCTCTCCCACTCCAGCTTTGTACAAGCACAGCGATCTGCGCTCTATTAAAATGAAAAAAAAAAAAAAAACAAGAATATGCCCAAATACCTGCAAAATCATGAAAAAATAGCCTCTTATTATTGAGCTCGGAGTGTTTTATTAAAAAAACAAATTTCCCCCTCTCTTTTCTTCTTTTACCGTACTGCTTTCATAAGCACTGCGCTCTGAGTTCTACGACAGTGGAACAAATATGAACAATTGAGGTGCCTCGATGCCCACCAAATGGTGACACCAGTCAAGAAATATCCTCCCCCCCCCCCCCCCCCGATATAATCTTTGTCTCCATAAGCTTTTCTGTAACCATGGAACCCAAATTGTTCAAATTCAGAGAGCAAAAGAGATAAAATTGACATAATCTTATTCGCTGGAATGCTCTCATTGGCACTTTCACGGCATACAGCAACACAATGATATATAGGCTAGATTTGAAAATATGGCCAATAGATTCAGGCCTGTATGCAATAACTTTTCGGAATGAAAATAAGCGTTTAAATCGCTCTTCAATACATACCGAAAGAATAAGAGTGGGGAAAAGGCCTACATGTACACGTAAACTGCATACGACTATATTCACGGAAATTATGGCTGATTTGAAAACGATGAGTTGCGTGCTAACATTTGATGAAACAAGCAGAGGCATGCACTGTTTCGAGCCTCTAATGAAATTATATAAACTTGGTGACAGCCTGACAGGACTCCATGATTTGAACTACAAGATCTGGAGGAAGTAGGTGTAAACAAAATTAGACAGTTTTGCGGCAACTGTTGCAACTGTTGTCTTTGGTCTGCGGCCCGGTCAGGCAATGACTTAGAGCGTTATGAATTAACATGATTTTTTTTTTCGAACCTGAAAAAAGGAATGGACAAGCCGCGGCCGATTCGGCCCCCTCTCGTTTAAAAAAAGGGGGCGTGGCCCCTTTGGCCCTTCCCTGGATCCGCCCTGGCGTATCCAATATAATGCAATTTTCGTTTTCCCTCCTCTAATTTTTTTTTTCTTCGAAGGAACAACAAAAACACAATAATCAATTTCTGTATTTTAACTCTTGCTTATTAAGAATATCACGTTTTCGTTAAAACTGTGTGTATTTCATTATTTGCTCCGCACGTAGCAGTCATCAAGCTATGAGCTGGGCTTTGTATGTTAATAATTTGTTAATGTTTCTGAATGACTTATAAAGTGTTCTTGAAAAGAAAAAGTGTGCTTTAGTTAAACATGATATATGTACGTTGCAATACAATTTACCCAAGTAGAAATATCAGAAGTCAGTTCGTGTTGTTTTGACACAACAGAAGAAAATACCCATTGGATGAAGGATGTATGGGACATATAGCTACGTTACATCCTTGCTTGGATTAAAGGACGCGTTATAGATGGCATTTGACCTGATCATGCACCCAGCCAGATAACGGGTCACGGCACGTAAACAACGCCGATAAATGCAGTCACTCAAAATCGTCCCACCATTGTGAGCGGTTAATCGTGGATTGTTACTATTTATCCAGGCGAGGTGCCCCATACACAGGGCTTTCCAGATTTGCCTGTTTTGGGTGACAATAGGAGCTGTACTGTCAAAATGGACGTTTGAAGGAGCGGAATAACCAACGCGAAGATTTCTTCTCCGCCCCAGTTGTTTTCCTGTTGTGTCTGAATTATGTGCATTCTTGTTGTTGGTTACTCTGTTATGCTTGACAGAACTGAAAGCGACCAGTGATTGTGACCAACCCCCCCCCCCCCTCCACCCGCACCCCCACTCCCACCCCACTCCCACCCCACCCCCATCCCAACCCTGTCTTTCTTTCTGGTCCATGCCCATGTATACCCGAAGTTGCGGAATGGATGCACGGATGCAACTAAGTATGAAAGCAATAAAGTCTGGCCGTAAAGACTAAGATCTCATCCCTCTGCAGAGGAAAGAGAGAGAGAGAGAGAGAGAGAGAGAGAGAGAGAGGGAGAGAGAGAGAGCAGGAGGGAAGAGCGCTTAGTCTCTATTGTCAGTCTTAGATGAAACAGGAATATGAAATTTGGTTGAAGCTAAAGAAAACCACCATAATCAATTCCAAAACCATTCAATTTTTTCTCTCCTGTGCTTGTCTCGCCCATGTAGCACCCACAGTTTGTTATAATCATGTCATCCGAGGGAAACAAAAAATTGTGGCCTTTATAGACAGGTTCTTTAACACATGATCTCTCTCCGGGGGAATCATTTTGATGGCCACTATAGACAGGTTGGTTGCTATAGACAGGTGTCCGCTATGACAGGTTTGACTGTAATTATGCCATCCATCTAACATAATTATGAAGTGATCATAGTGGGCCCTTTTTCCGTGAAACGAAATTATATCATTTTCTTTAATCAATATGACAAGCACACATAAGGGACCAAATAAACATGTACATGTATCTTACAAACATATGTATTCGTGTAATGAGAACAGCAAACGTTTCATTGTTTTGTTGTCCTTTTTGTGATATAAAGAAGGATTGCGTAACTGGGAAAAGCATTGCGTAAAATGACAAGCTTGGAAGAAACACAAACACACGATACCAGTACAGGGAACGGAAATAGGAAATTGGTTCGTAGTTATGTAAGTGTCGCAGACCCATCTGTTCAGCTGGATTGGGTTAGACTATTACTAGGCTGCGGAGTGCATGGACACAACCGAGTCTGTTAATTATGTCTGGTAACACAGACTAGTCCCTAATCCCTCTGATTGTCCTGGTCTTGCTCCCTCTCGGTCAGATCAAAGGATTAGGGAATAGTCTGTTTTACCAGACATAGTTGTTAACAGACTCGGTTGTGTCCATGCACCTCACAGCCCAGTATTTTGGTGCGTGTATGCGTGCTCGGCTGGTTAGGTAACTTTCCGTGGAAAAGGTTGATAAGAGGCTAGGTCAAAAGCTATCTAAACACACAAGTCATGGTTGGTATACTAACGCAACTGGTATCGGTCCGTTATAATTGATTAATTATGGTGCAGAACATGGGGGGGGGGGGGGAGACTGAAGGAGAGAGAGAGAGAAAGGCAGATATATATATATATAGAGAGAGAGAGAGAGAGAGAGAGAGAGAGAGAGAGAGAGAGAGAGAGACAGACAGAGAGACAGAGAAAGAGAGAGAGAGAGGGGCGGGGGGAGACACACACACACACACATACACACACACACACACACACACACACACACACACACACACACACACACACACACACACACACACACACACACACACACACACATGCACACACACACAGAGACAAAACACAGAGAGGTGGGGTGGAGGAAAGTGGGACGGTGTGAACTTACTCGAGCACATCGCCAACAACAATAAACACCCAGATCACAAATCATTCACGTGACGGTCACACGGCAGGCTCGAACCAGGGAGGTGAGAGTTGCTCCCACCACCTCCCTGCTCCAACCATAGCTTCCCATGTTCGAACCACCAATATTGATCAACATCCCAAATAGCCTCTGTCCAAGGAGGTATGAAGCGTAGCATACATCATTAATCCCTCCCAGATTTAGCCTAAATACTAGGCTGTGAGGTACATGGACACAACCCAGTCTGTTAACAACTATGTCTGGTAACGTAGACTATGCCCATCCTCGGCAGAGGAACCAGGATTGAATTAGGGCGTAGTCTGTTTTACCAGATTTAGTTCTTCAAAGACTGGTTTGTGTCCATGCACCTCATAGCCTAGTACCTAGGCTATCCCAGATTGTTTTGTTTTGTTTTTCTCAATACACATGCATGACATGAAACTGAGTTTTCACTCAAGCTGCTCGGAATAGATTCAAGTTGATTGGCCTTTACATACAAGTGTTCATTACAGAGAGCGGTCCATAGGAACAGCTTTGAAATACGATGTTTCTTCTGTGATGGAGACATACATAAGACTTGAGAAAGGAGCATTGCATAAGCATGACATATCTGTCTGGTCTTAGTATGGACCTATATATTCCTCTAAATGCATCCTACATTTGTCTTGCTTGCTTGGCGGCGGATCTCCCCCGATCAAAGAGCCAAACGCGTATAATATTCCATCGTGATATCAATGCACGCGACTGCTTTGGGAATAAATTACACTTCGTGCTGACTCCATTCCTTACACCTCTCTGGTCTTATTATGAGTAGGATTTGATAACGAAGTTGTTGCTACAACGGGTAAATCCTCATTTATCATTCAGGTAAGCATTTTGAATTGTTTGACACCAATCTGTAATAACCAGAGAGATTGATACATAATATACATTATGTCATTTATATGAATACACAATGCGCGAGCTTACCAAAATTTGGATCACGTATCAGGTCTATGCTCAAAGACTAGGCCTAGTGTGTACGAACGCGTGTGACCGCACGTGAACCACCCAAGCGTAGAATTTTCCCGCCAAATCCAAATCGTGGCGTTGGTCGTGGGGTGGGCGTGCCTGGCTCCCAAACACACGTGGTAAATCGTATAGTCAACGTGGTTTACACACCGTATCCCTTCCCACTTATCCCCCTCTCAGCTCAGTGCAGGCCTCAGTCAGTTCGGATGCTACCTCGCGCGTGCATGTACAGACATCTTGGTGCTTCTCAAAATCACGTATTTTGTCGTCATATTAGAGGGTATTCCTCTCACAATTTCGGAGTTACTCAGACAGACATGGGTGGTAAGTAATCACTTTCTGTGATAATTTCAATTTGAAATGTCATGTTAATACTAAAACATTGCAGCTTGAGTGTTTATATGCACGCACGTGTTTGCAATCTCATCGCACCGTGTAGTGGTAGTATTGAAAATTTGAACTGCTCAGCAGGTGTTGGAGTATATTTCGTGTATATTTTGTTGTATGGTATGGTGGTTAGTACATAGTTCCATGCTTAGACTGTGTGCTCAATATATTTCCGTACTTCAAGCTTCATCTGTTCATAAGTGTCAACTTATGTGCACGTTACAGATGATTCGTGCTATATATTTCTGTCATGTCACTTCTAATATGTTGTTTAATCATGCTCATGTCGACATTCATAGATAATGTTTTTATGCATGGCCTTAACCATGGTGACATAAAATAGCTTCATCACGTCCATGGTATAACGATGTAGGTGTACATCTTCCTCACAGTACTGCTAGTAGTACTCGCTGTATATATGATCTTCCTGACATGCTTGAGATCCGCTGATATTACATCTGGCTCATTTTAATAATACACAAATACAAATATATGAGTAACATATTTAGCACAATATACAGATACTTGTGTAATTTCGCTAAAGGTATGCCCCAAATAAGGCGATTGTCATGATTGTGCCTGTGTAGGGGTATTCCCGCTTCGATAAGGCACCCCCCCTTTTTTTTTTTTTTATAGAATTTTCATGGTAGGATGCATGGCAAAAAGCCCGGAATAACCGTCCCCAAACCGTCTCATTCGGGGCATTCTTCAATCGAAATTACAAGTACATCTTTTGACGTACCCCAAGAAGGACGCTCAGAGGAGCCAGATGCAATCTCGGCGGATCCAATGACCTATACAGAGACTGAATTTTCGGTCATTGTGTTCGGTATACATGGCAATAGAACTGCATGTTGGACATCAAGCAAGCAACATGTTATGATTAGCCTACTGAGACCATGATACATCCTTGCTCAGGACAGGTAGTCCTGCCAAACCAAACGACTTCTTTCCCACTTGACACTTTTTGCTTCCGCCGGCCGTGGATGAATTGACGTGCATGTCTAACTGTCCCACCTCTCTGCTACTTCCATGACGGACCTACTGCTACTACTCATCAAACGAATGCTCGCAATCATTCCCCGAATCATGCGCCCTTGATCAAAATGCTCCCTTGTTGCATGCTGTCGTACCGCGTTCTGGCCATGCGAGAGGTGCATAATCAGTGATGCTGAACAGAATGATGTGTAGAGTACCGAAGTGACGTAATTTAAGCATGTTGTCAAGACTACTGGTTCTAAACTACGTGGGTAGAGGATACAATTGATCACAGCGGGACTCTGTCTCATTAGGCATGTTAGGAGCGTCCGATGCTAGACCGCTAGACAAGTCTAGACCAGTTGAATCGTCGCTTGGGTGATGTTGTTAAGATCCAGAAATCTGCCTAACGATGGATGCGACGATGACACTACTTCGGAACTTACTTATATTAACTGTTTTTAGAATTACAAAGTGAAGGCAATGCACGTTCATTCTACACGGGCCAATAATCATATCCCTATTCATAACCGTACCCGGGGAACCGTACGCCCGATATTTAATAATAATAATAATAATAATAATAATAATAATAATAATAATGATGATAATGATAATAATAATAATAATAATAATAATAATAATAGTACATTCTTATTTAGCGCAATTTTACACTTTAGTCTCAATTCGCATAAAAGAGAAATAGAGAAAGAAGTAGAACCATGTAGTAACGTATTTCATGGGTTTGAAGATATACTGTACTGGGAAGACGAAAAGGATGATCGTGAACATTCTTCTTACCAATGGTCTTAAATTCATGTATTGTCCATTTTAGAAACTTGCTGAAAGTTATTTGCCCACAAATGCTCCACATTTGGAGTAATAAGTGATTAAATCACAAATCCTCAAAATGTTCTGTACACGATCACGGGTAGTTGCACGTGTGAAGGGCTATTATCCTTGTTACAGCAGACACGCCCCCTTGCCAAGCCCCCCCCCCCCCCCCCCCCCCCCCCGATTGAGCCTCCAAACTTGCGGAGCTGATAACCATTGAAGAAAACATATGCACTCATTGCCCTGGGACTCTAGGCGATTAAGCTCCGAAAATGGAGAAAAGTAAAACTGTCAGATGAATTAAAAGCCATTGTAAATATTTGCTATTCTCTTCTTCCATACGGGGGAGAAATGAAAATGATGATATCGGGTTAATCATCACTAAAAACTGTTATACAGGGTCTGGATTTCTTTAAATATATACTATTTTCTTATTTTGAGAAGACCCGCATGGTACTGTGACACGTGCTTTAGAAACCACCTGTATATGCGAGAAGGTGTGAGAAAGAGATCAAACGTCGAATTGGGATTGAAATAGAGAGGGCATTGGCATCTCGATCTCTTACTCTTCCTACAAGACATAGATTGTTGTACTGCTATATTATGGTCCACGCTTCTTTATGGACTATATTAATCTATGCAACAGCGTTTGGAGGCCGCGGGAATTTGGTTTCTCCGTAGAATGGTGAGAGTATCATGGACTGATCATGTTACAAATGAAGATGTCCTAGAAAGAGCAAAGTCATCCCGAAAGTTACATGTAATCAATTTCCACAAAACAGATAAGTTTCCTCGGCCACATCCTTCACAAGAATTCTCTTGAGAAAGTCGCCCTCACTGGAGCTGTGGGACGTAGGTCAAGAGGACGACAAAGACTGAGTTTTCCCTCTTGGCTCAGAGATGCAGGGCTAAGAACAAGACAACGCACGCCCGAAGCCTGCAACCACTGCAAGGTCTACCATAATTAGCAGCTTGACCCTTGGGTAGTCGCATATAGAACTGCTATAGCGCCATCATGCGGCGAATATCGATGTGGCGTCTGTGTGTTTTAGCCACTGAACTATACACTACGTAGTGGTATAGTTCAGTGGCCTTAGCCCAACGAACTAAAACAGGTAACCGCTCAGGCTGTGACACTTTGGAGCACAGAAACTAAATACTTTCTTCTAACCCTCTTTTTGAATGTCAAAGATGTTTCTCCCCTGTCAGCCGAGAGAAAGAGAAATGCAATTCATCCGCTCCGTCTTGAGTTGTCCAGTGGTTGTTTGTAGTTGTGGCATGGTGGAATAGAAAGGGAATATAGTGACTGTACTGGGAAGACAAAAAGCCTTCAAAAGGGTGGTCGTGAGCAATCTTCTTGCCAACGGTCTTAATTTCATGTATTGTCCATTTTAGAAACTTGCTGAAAATTATTTGCCCTTAATGATCCACATTTGGAGTAATTAGTCTAAAATTGTGAAATCCTCAAAATGGTTCGGCCGAACATTTTGAGGATTTATGATTCAATCACTAATTACTCCAAATGTGGATCATTTAAAGGCAAATAACTTTCAGCAAGCTTCTAAAATGGACAATACACGAAATTAAGACCATTGACAAGAAGATTGCTTACGATCACCCTTTTGAAGGTCTTCCCAGTACGGTATAGGCCCTTTAAAGGAAGCAGTGTGTTCTCTATTTACAAACGTCCTAAGACGCCTCATGTAATATATATAACCTAACGACAACCAATGTGCATGGAATGTAACAGTCATAGATCCATTAACTGTCCTAAAGGCATTTCGAATTTTAACGATCAATATGAGTCCACTGAAAGTCTCCAGCTATGATATTGTGTGTATACTGCGAGAATACACTACCTTCTGCATGTATCCCGTGCTCATGAGCAACTCTTCGCTAAATGCGTTTCTATCGTCTGTTATGCGTGGTGTTAAAAGAATATCAAACTCAGACTCGTTTATAAAGATGAATTAAAACGAATGGCTTGACGTTCTACTTCAAGCAGTACAAGTATTATTTTATCATTCACGTGCGCCCCCCCCCCTCCCCCTCCAAAAATAAGTGTCAAACTGGCTAAATCTGATAGGTCAACAAGCATGATGTATTATGTTGGACGTTTTTTGTGGGACACGAGGGACTGTTGCCATGGTTACTGAACAACAAATGAATGACCAGGTGCGATTGTGGTGACAGAAAGTGTCCGACATAAATGGACCGGCGAGAATTAGGCAATTTCTCCCCGCAGATACCAGTACCAGATCAACACATACAAAGTCAAGTCCCCAGTGGCTTGATTCAATCACTCATCACGCCCCTCCTCCCCCCCCCCCCCCCACACACACACACACGAAGACAGACACCGTAACACACCACCACCACCACCACCACCACCCCACCCCTCCAACTGTTCAAATCGAGTTTTGAATTCCCTGCACGTTTACCTGCTGAGAGTGGAGATGCTATTACAAGAGGCCAATTTCAGTCATAGAGTTTGGCATATTAGTACCGACGGCCGTAGACGTGGCGTATTGTACCATGTATCAGAGTTAGGCAGATTTGATGCACTTTATCTCAGGATAGCTCCTCTGTTTTGTTCGCCGTTTACTCCATGGTGGTGCCTGGATAGAATGAACACGGGGAAGCTCTTCCTTTTATTCAAGTCTTTAATTTTGGGATGTACAAAGAAAGTATGCAATTATCTTTAAGTCCAGACACATTTTGCCTAACGTACGGTCTTCCACGTATGTTGAGATGGTGTTCCCGAGTTATCTTTATGTGTTGATAAAATGTAAATTATATCGCTCAATCAACTAGTGTAATAAGGGAGAATACCCATTTACAATGCACCATTACTGTATGAATATTTTGAGGTTTGCGAAACTAAAAAAGAGATAATGCGAGTTACTCGTGTTTGGAAGGTAGACTAATAGTCCCCCCTAACCCCCCCCCCCCCCCCCTCCCCTCCCGTACCTATGCGCTAACCCACCCCAATCCCAGTAGACTCGGGAACCAGTAACCTTCAGTTCTAGTTTTTGTCATTCACGTCTGTGATTGACAGCCCCAGTTACTGCTGCGCCAGATGCTTTGAGCAGTCCAGCCCGTAAATGCGACTTGATTCTCGCCGGTTATTTACTACGACGCTCCAGCTGTTTTGCAGTTGTAAAGCGAGCTACGAGCGAGTAGTCACTGGCGTCTACGCATTATTCATGTCTATTGTACTCGGTCGTGACGTGCCGTGTTTTCTTCGTTGTGATTGGTCGATGCGCGGTGAGACGTCGACCAATCGCATGCCTGCGACCGCAAGCGGCACGCACACCACGGTAGAATACGCCAAACGTGCATGCTTACAACGTACATTGTGTTTTCTTCTCATATTTATCCAGGCCTCAACTCTTGGTGGGTTACTACAGCCGTGGCTTGCGAGAGAAGTAGAGAGCGATCTGACACCGCTCCAAGCTTCGATCGAGTACACCTCAAACACGGACTAACGTTTCAAATAGTCTCATATCAAGCATCTGCGGACGACAACAGGGATAATATGTCGACTGCTGCCGTCGAGTCGCCAGTGCTTTCAGCTTCACCATTTAGGAGGATTACTGGCAGCTCCAGCATGTCGAAATCCAAGGCATGTCGGCGGCTTTTCGGGCCGTCGGACGACGATCAGCAAGAAGATGGAGCGGGATACCTCCAGGAACAACTCCGAAACATGGAGGAGAAGAAGCGGAGATGGCAGTTCGACTTTGCTCAGGGGAAGCCACTAGATGGCAGTCCCTGGGAAGCCATGCCTAAGGAGAAAGTGCCTTCCTTCTACCACGAAACTCCTTTGACTCTTAGAAGCCCCCGCATCGGCCGGAGAGCTGCCCGGCCCCACCGCAGCCCCATCTCCTCTGCCAGAACCAGGGAGTCACCAGATCTACAGCAACAGCAGCCGTCGTCGACCCAATCAGCTGATTCGAGTCATTCTAATAACATGGAATATAACTCGGGATCTACGTCAGACTGTACGCCTTCGCCAAGCCGCATTGATACCTCCTTGGGGAATTTGCCAGCAGAAAAGAGACCCGAAAGTGAAACAGACGGAGAGCATTTGCCTGGGAGACTCTCGGAACCCCAGTACAACCAGCCATCTCTAGCGAGAAATCGTTCCTCTACGTGGCCCCTTTCATCTTCTTCAGGAAAAATTGTGCAATCCCGAATTACAGGTAATTGTCATCTAGTGTCAAATGCAGATACCCTTTCTTATAAATCTTTATAAGGACGATATCTTCTTTTTTTTGTCAAAGAAGGGGATTGGGAAGCATTGTTACCAATTTTTAGGCCAAAGTCTGCTATTAAGATTGCCCAGTAGTGGCCCAGATTTCATCAGGCTCGATCTATGAAACAAGTGCATAGCTACAAACTAGGCGAAGACAACGCGTTCGTAGTGCAAACGTGTATCATTTACGTAAACACGATGAGCAAAATACATAAGACAGTGTAAAATAAATTCATAAAGCTTTGTTCTTTTATTAACGGAGCGTTACTGAAGTAGTAGGAAGAAACCATTGTTATTCTGGTGTGCATGATAGGACTTGGCCTCTCTTGTTTCTTGCGGGATGGTGGATAGCACTGAGATGTTATACCAGTAAAGGGCACCGGCAACGCCTATTTTTCTGTTCTCACTCCTCAACAAGCTCTGCTTCAAACGAGCTGGAAGACAAGAATAGGTACCCTCCAGAGCACGAAACATTAGGCCAGCGGTACACGCATACACACTCGTCATTACATAGACTCTATACGGCAAGCAGACTTACACACACACACACACACACACACACACGCAGACTTATACACACACGCACGCAAACACAATGGCCGTGTGAGCCGAGTGCCGGGCAGCTCCGAGAGTTGTAAACAAGTTCAGTCACGTTCTGTCCCGAGAACCAGCCAGCTGAGCGGAGAGAGGGGGAAAGAGGAGGAGAGAGGGGAAAAGAGCGTTTTTCATGTTCAGACACGCCAAGACTTCGAACACGTCCCAACTTGCAGACATCGATTCGCAATAGTCGGAACACAGATTCGCAATAGTAGGAACACCGATAGATTATGTTCATGTTAGAACATGTATTGAGCTTAACTAGGAAGTTAGAAACGTACGTTCCTTTTGTTTCGGTCTGGTGTTAAAGGCCGAATGTTATTTCCTCTGGCGAAAGCTATGGTAAAAAAGCTAGTATCATAAGATTACCATGTCATACGGATAAATATTAATCTGCTTGGTTCTATCAATCCTACGCAAGTCACATGTGTGGTGAATGTGGTTAGCAATCCACTGTTTTATCACCGTTATTTCGCAAACCTAGCTTATGTACAGTAGTTGTCTTGTTTTCCCATCCATTCGTCCTTTAGCTTCCCTTTCCCATCGAGGAAATGATTTTCGCCCTTGTTCCAAGGGCGACGCTATCATTGTGTTCTTCGACGTCATTGTATAGCGATTAGTGATCTGCGAAATCCGCCGTGTTAGTCACAGGAAACCTATTCTGTGGGTGTTAATTCTTGGCGTCCGTGGGTAGTTTGCCATCCCAAGGAGTAGGATGGACTAAGATTAACTGAGAAGGCTTGAAATGGCCTAAGACCTCCTGAGCTTTCACCGCAGTTAGCATAATCCCAAGAGGTACTCTTCTGTCCGTAGTTACATATGAAGAGTTTGTGTCCAAAAGGGGTTAAGTCCATTTTTCTTAAAAAGTGAGTTATTAATATCAGTCAGTACAGTGAGGAACTCAAACGCTGGTGGAGTAAGAATTTAAGTGTGCTTGTGCTTAAACGAGCATGTCCTACTGTTGTCACGTTTTAAGTTTGCTTTCCCGTAGGCGCCTGTACAAAGTCACATGATGAAACCCGATTTTCTTTTTAAGTTGTCAAAGTGGATTTCGTTTCTTTTAGAAACAGCTCATATGTTTGTCATGTCAATATCTGTACCTGTGTACCATGTTACGACACATAAAAGAGAGAATGACCGCTGTATAGTATATTAACACATTGAAGTTGCAGCATAATATTCCATTGCATGTTCTAGCAGTTTACTTTAAGATTGTGACAGACATCACTAAGTTCAAACAATCATTTAATTGATATCTAGATGAAGTTGTATTGTGCACATCTTCATGAAATGAAATGAGTTCAAATGGAGCAATCCATTCAAATATTCAAACATTACCCGTATATCCTGGGTGAAGTGGTCAAAGTCTTTTTTGTAGAAATGTTCGAATGTCAGTTTGCTCTCATTTCAGGTGTTGGACAATAAGGATGAATAGTATTTTGAGTGGAGTTTACTTTGAAAGAAACCGTGCGCTTTATATTAGAGGTTCAAAACGTCAGACTTTGACTAATATGGAACGTCCAAAATGAGCACAGCGTATCTCCGCTAATCAATCAACATCTCTGGATAACACGGGAAACACCTTGTCGCAATTTGCGAGCTTTGGGAAGTATTATGGTATAGAAAGCTATTGTTCAGTGTGTGCAGTCTAGTGTCAACGTCCATTTATAATTATTGATCCGTTGTCAGTACTTGGGCGATGGGCCCTCCTCAGCCCAGGGTTATTGTAGTCTCGCTTGTTGCCGTGTACGGGCGTATGTGCCAAACAATCGGTGTGCGGCCGGTAAAGAATGGCCGAGGTGGCGGGGGTGTCACGGTGCGAGGTAGCCGTCAATCAAACGAGGTGCTTGATCTCCCGTATGCACATGAATACAATGTTGCGTTCTGTCGACCCTCACGCGATGCTAGTACTCGTCCCTCCAAAGTTAGACAATACATGTGGATTCCCAGAGACTGTCCGTTCAAGCTCGGTCCGAACCTGTACTGTGAACTGCAATAACTACCAGTCGGAATACTAAAATGTTGAACTTAAACAGTAAACATGAGCAAAGTTGTCTACGTTTCTTGCATGACTCAAAGTTTGGGCTTTTGACGTTGACACCTCGGAAAAAGCTGTTCTTGATCGATTAAATAAGCGTCGTTCTTCGCCATCCCCAAACTCTACCTCCCTTTCCTAGTGGACAGTTTGTCTTGAAAGCTCGCTGGTTGGACCAACTTGGCTGTAACAAACAATCATCACATGCTTGGTGCCACAGGCACGACACAACACCGTTTCTGATGCCGTCAGAACCGACCAAGCGAGCACAACAACATCCCAACACCTGAAACCAAAAGGTGGTATTGTTTGGGGGCAAAAGAATTGCGAGGTGTACGATGTTGTGATTGTCTGAAATTATTGCGAAAATAGATCGGACCAAAACGGGCTAGAAGCTACCGCGCTGGTCTGGCGATACTTGTCACCTTCAGGCTCTTCACGCACACTCGCGATCACACGCACAAAGAAGGCGACACAGGCGTGTGACGATAGTGGAAATCTGGACCAGCGGGCGCGCGTTAGTAACGCCCGCAATTATGGTATCTCCGCGTCTTCAGCGGGCCAGATGTCCAGCGATCACCCTTTGTCTTTGTTCCCTTTCTCTCGCTCCCGATCTCATCCCCGTCGCCACTCATCCTCTCTCCGCACCACAATCCCGATTCCCAGCGCTTTCTCCGTCTTGCATTATAGATTAGAATTGAAGCAACGTTTTTGTTCGTATTGCCGTGGGAAAGTCCGTAGTTGGATTGAAATACGGATACATTTTAAACGTGTCAGATGGATAAAAAAACCACATTCACATAATACACTACGCTATAATTTAGGTTTCAAGTATATATGTAAATTATTCATTCTAAGATAAGTGAACTCCCGTTCAGCCCTACCGGTGAGATGTATTTTTTGTTTCCTTCTTAATATTCTATGTGGGAAGCCTATTGGTAATCAATAATTAGCTCCTCAATTTGCTTTAGCATCTTGTTCACTGTATGTCGGGCGGAAATGATCGTGATAAAGTATTTATCTTGCAATTCATTCGTCATAAACGTCCTTTGGAAATTGTACGAACAAACGCTACCATAATCCATACTCGCATGGCCTTCACCATTAGGAAAGAAACGGACTAGTTATTACTTTTTATGTCCATTATATTTGACTTGTTCCAAGGTTTATATTTCGTTTGTTTCATAAGACGCGTATCTTTGACGAAGGGGAATCGATAGTCCTGTCGTTCCTTGCATCAGTAATCGGCTATTGTTTCTAGAGGAAGCAACAGGGCTTCATTCGATACCCAAGCTGGCCGATTGCCAATTACTGAAAGTTACTTTATTTGTGGGGAAAGGGAAGATGTGGTTTGTACCTAAGGGAACGGACTTCTGCGGGTACACCTTAAAACTAGAGAGCCTAGGACGCGTAAACATTGTTTTTTGTAATGCCTCCGTCACGAATTGGCCGGGGGCATTATCGCAATGGATCTTTTGAAAGAAATTACACATTCGCTATTTTTCCGTCGAAGCATGAATAGATTTTCAGAGCCGATTCCAGCTTTTAAAAAGTGCAATTAAAGGGTAAAGATGTACAGAACTATATACAATGTGTTGATTTTAATGTGCGATTTTTATCAGACTAATAGTTATTGGAAATCGATTTCCATTTATCCGTTTTTGTCATGGTTGCGCACAGTCGAGACTCGGGACACTTGATTCGAAGAGTTTACCCTTTGGATTAAATACAGGTGGAACTATCTAAAGTGAAGGAGGATCATCCTTACAGGTTAAAAGAAGTGCGCCTTAGTCCTCTGGTCCCTTTCAGTCCTTACCATGCGAGAAGGAACAACGAAAACCTCTGCCTCACGGGGCTTGATCAAATAAATTCTATTCACCTGTGAAAGGCAGAGACGTGAGAGATTTATCGATGAAATGTCAAACTTCTCTTTACGGGTCCGGAAAGTTCGGAGAATTGCTCGTTCTTCGTTTACCGAACATTTTCCGACGCTAGGTCCTGTTCGGCGTGGGAAAGAGAGATCTTTCGCCCCTCGTTCCCGTTTTGGGTGACGGTCATGTTCGAATGGCATCTAGAACTCCTTCAAAGCAAAGTAGTGTGGAACTAATCAAACATAGTTCTTCTAAGCATAACATCTGATCACGTTTTATATTAATAGCCATGACAATTGGAGCTTGTTGCAAAGCTCCATAGTCCATATCCAAATAATTATTGACAGTTTGTCAAACAGTCAATCACTGAAATAAGAGATACTCCTTGCTCTAGTGAATACGTGTTTTTGTTCTTCTCGAATCACTTTTTAACGATTTGTTTGAGGACAATAAATGTCAGCTTTATCATTCTGAATTCCCCCTTTTGTGCGTTTTCCAGATTTCGGTGGACAGAGGAAGAGGAGAAGACACTCATTCGGAAGCGGGGGCGGGGATGCCACCACCAAACGAACGAGGGAGTCACCTGCTGTTCCATCAAGTGACAGCTCGACGCAGTCATAGCACTGCTGCCTGCTTCTGGTATCAACAAGCCATCCATCGTCATAATCCGTTATGGTAAGATTCCTTCCTTTCGAATCTACTTTCGTGAACCGAGTGTTCATTAAAGTATACTCTTGTTATCAGACATATTCGGACCTGAACCCGTTTAATACACTTGATTGTTGTTTTTTTTTTACTCGAGAGGCTTGTTGAATTCTCAACCCCTATCCACTGCTGATTTTAAGACTTGACATTTACTTTAAGACTTAAAGACTCCCACTTCTATAGGCGAGACATTGTTTTATAGTTGACATGGGACATACTGTCCATGTATTAACATTTGGTTACTGAGACCAGGGTTCATGCTGAGACAATTGAGCGCTGGAAAAGTTTAAGTTGGCTGTGGAGTGTGGGCACGTTTGGTGTATAGACTCCTTTCTGGTCGCACAAATCACAATGGCCATTTGAGAAAATTATTCAGAGAGAGAGTAGGATCGCTAAACGTATGAGCGCAGTTCTAAAGCCAAAAATCAAAGTCAGTATGATTTGTTCTCATTCATTTGACCCGATGTACATAACAATTGGGCCATGCTGCTTGGCAAAATGGCAAGTTGTTTTTCTCCTCTGCTTGAAGTGAAGTGACTCGTCCCTCCGCCTCTAAAAGAAAATTCCAAAAACTCATTGATTTCCCGAAAGGAAGCCCAAATAGAGAGCTTGATTGTCATCCATACCCATTTGCTATGTTCACCAAACCTTCGAGGAGGTGAAATTCTTTTAAGAGAAGTAGCCAGCGAAGAATGGAATAAAGAGGATTAGCGGGAAACGTTAAACACACTCGGCCAGATTTAGGCTGCCAAATGCGTTGACAGGGCGGAATGAAGAAGGAAAGAAGTGGGAAAAGAGAAGAAAGCTTCCAAAAGCTTCTGTATACAGTCCACAACCGTGTTGATTATCAGGATTAGGTCGGTACTCATGCGTAGTAGGTAAACAAGTGTTAATCGTAAAATACTCCGATACGTTACCGCACTGATATCAGAGCTAAAGACAATTTGTGTTATCGCCTATGAAGTCTTCGATGGCCCTTAGCTGACCGTGCTGCTCCTCCCCAATCCTGCACCATCTGAGAGGGCAACGCCCAAAGGTTTCAAATTACCGATCCCAGATTCAGGCCACAATCTTTATCTTTCAGGGTCCAAGGTCGCATGACAAGATTGTAATAACTTGTTGCTGGAAGAAATATCACTTCTCATATCAAGGAAGGGTTTGCAAGGTGCAATTGTTACTTGTTACATGATATTAATCACCATAGGCATTGTGAGATCACTGGTAGTTACAGGTAGAGTTCATGGAGTGAAGGTCCTTAGAAACATGACGTAAACAACGGGACCTTGTGATGGAAAAGGAGCGATGTAATGATAGTATATTGTGCGTGCAATGAATCAGTTGTTGTTATGTGATCCAGTATGAAAAAGACATAATGTCTTTTTCATATACTTGAAGGAACATATTGAGTAATTGTTTTATCAATTTCTGTTTGATTTCACAGATTCGACAAACGTGTGTGCAAAACAGGGTCGCCCGCTTGGGTTCACCATAAATTGCCAGTTGTTTACCGGTACGACTGCGTGTATTCATGCTCAAGAAGATGACTAGTCTTCGAGTTCCAGTCTTCTTGTTTCCTTCCAAGTACTGTGACGCTGTTTGGACTCCTAAATATCGCTGAAACTCTTTTCAAAACACACCCAGCAGTCCACTACCGTAAGAACGGAATATGTCGCGAGACTGCAGGAAATTAGAAGTTGTTTCCATAGCGACTGACAGGAGGAACGTGAACATTGGGTCTGGAAAGCGGCGTCTATTCCGAGCAAGCTTTGGCTCCTCGCCAACAATAGGCTCACAGCTGGATAACAATGAGCGACTTTGGCTACGGGCCAATGAGCACTCCACATACACTGTATATTGACTTGCATAGTATACGCGTCCCTCACCGTGTGTGTGTAGTTGTGTGTAAATTGCACTACCAAGCATTTACCACGTACCGGCGTTTTCCCGCCATTTTTTTTCTGCCAAGATGTGCTCCCGAAGACCCGGCGACCATAGCGAGGTCAGCTGGGTCACATTCGCACCGAAAAACCTGACAAACAACTTTTTTGGACTGCCCTGGATGTCGTTCCCAGGGAAGCCAGCTCTAAACTTGCACAATCATAAAAAAGTGAATGATGTCGTTAGAGTAACTCCCGCGAGTTCATGCAACCTAACGATTTTGTTTTTAAAAAGTTTATGATTCTCAATTCCATGAAGTTGTGGTCATCCTGCTCTATTATTAGCGTCAGGCAGCATATATAATTTTGGATCTTGCGGTAAAATATTGAATACAGTACGTCCAATCTACCTAGGAGAAGTTAACCATTCAACTCATGTCAGATTAATTTGTAAGATGTCAATTGCTTTTATCAATGCTGCCCATTTCTGTTCCCCCTCCCATTTTCTTGTCCTTATTTCATGTATGCTCTTGACATAGGCGACACGTTCTACTGTGTACAAGTACCCTTGAGCAGAGAATTGGTAATTAGGAAACTTGAGCTCTTGGGCGTTACCTTGAAATGTGATGCAACATGAACTTTTAAAAGCAGAACATCTCGAGAGCTCCAGCTGTCAAAATAATTGTAATTACTTGTATATATGCCAGATGTCATACAAAGTGTGTATATTATATTTTATCTTATTTATTTGAATAATAACATCGCAATTCACGTTTTGTTCACATTCCAGAAAACATGATTTCAACAGGTCGTGTTTTTATAGTAAGGAAATTAAGAAGTGGAGAGTCGAACACGGCAGGCCTAATATGTAGCGCAATAAACAAAGTGTATATTTTGTTAGGAGTATGTCCTGAAATGAACATGTGCAGAAAATTGATTTTGTTAAAATGAACTTTGTACATGTATTTCAATCTCTTTCACATTGTTAGCCTCTCAATTAGATTTAAGTGGATGAGACATCAAATTTATTAGAATGCCCAACATGATTATATCGCTGAGTGGGTTGACAATTCGAGCAATGAATACAAATTGGAACCCCTTTCATCCACGCGAAAAATATCAAATAATGTCAATGCAAAGATGTAATCGCATATGCCATTTTAAGATCAGTCAAAATTATTGAGGGGTTTTACTAAGGAAACTACCGCAGCCACTGTATGTCTCTCGTCAGATACATTTACAATGACCTATTATGATAGAGATAGGACATATTGCAATGCGAGACGATTCGTGCAATAGTGCTTTTTGTGTCTCTTTCATTTCAAATTCGGATAATAAGAGCCATCCGAAGATTTAAGAACTGCAGGGACATTGTCTTTTCTTTATGTCGAGTTGAAAGAGACAACATCTATTTATTTCTCGAAAAGAGACAGATTTAAGAATATGAGACTTCCAAATGGTGCAAAATTCACTGGTACATTACATTGCTATTTCATACACTTGGCAATAGTGTGATTTTATTTTCGATCCTCTTCAAATTTTTGTTCGAGTTTGTAGTCTTTCGAGTCCATTTACGTATGTTCTGAATAGTTGTCCGGTCTACTCTTGCAATTAATTCGCATCGATCTCATTCGAAGGTTATCGGTCGGGCTGATGGCTCGAAGCTATAACGTCAAACCTGATGGTGACATCTTAACAATACATACATGAAATAACATGTAATACAATATGATTTTCAACTGAAATAACCGATTTATTCCCTGGATGTGAGGTTGCTTGGAGCGTAGACGAGAAATACGTATTGATCAATGCATGATAGCAACCGACATGAAGTTGGGTATGTTTTATTCAGGCTGCCCTTTCACCCAAATTAGTGTTCAAATATCTTGAAAGAACGTGTATATATGCTTTGTACAAAACCTTAAAGATAGAAAACGTTTACAAAAATCGATTAAAAAGAATAGAAATGAAATTCCATTGCTCTGTTGTGTATTGTTTTGTGTGTAAGATGATATTATGAGGAAGGGATATGTTGCTATGATTCTTGTGCTGTACATGATGTTCATTTCATGTTGTGAGTGTGATAAAATTGGCATAAAAAAACTCAAAATATGCTTTGTGCTAAAGGCATCATAATATGAGAATTAGCCCTTTGGATTATTGCACCATCAATAAACAAAGACCCTGTAAGGGTTAAAGGGGAAGTTCACCTTGAACTTATTTTGGTTTCATTAAAGAGAGACAAAAGACAGAAACATATGAGTGAAGGTTTGACGAAAATCGGTCAAAGGAAAAGAAAGTTACTTGATTTTGATTGGACAATGGAGTGATTTTTTTTCGTACAGGTATATGTGCGTAAAAACGGTTTTCTAATAATCAAATGCACAAGTAAAATGATGCATATCTTTGCGAGGAAATACACATTTTCTATAAAAAAAATGTACATTTTTTCCTTTGACCGATTTTCGTCAAACTGTCACTCATGTTTTCTTCATTCGTCTCGTATTGAAACCAAGATAAATTCAAGGTGAACTTCCCCTTTAAGGGTTACACAGTGTAACCTGTGGCCCATGATTCAAACATCTAACGCTATATGCGGATAAGATAGGTATCGATCCTCTTTCCCTTTTACCTTTTATTTTCAGTGAAGAAGTCAAGGAAATCAGAGGAGGTGACATGAAAACAAATACTTCAGGAAAATTATCTTGGGATAGTTTTTTTCAAAAACATTTCCATTATTATGCTACCGTTAATTTCTTGGAAGTGCACAGTATGAAGATTGATGTACGCATTCTCATTTGTATCAGGACCTTTTGGCAAAAGGAACTTCAGGGCAAAAAATTGTTTGCAACCAACTTGTGGCCTCAGCCCAAGTGTACTTTGGACCGACTCTGTACATATACATGTACTACAATGACGTCACCGATACACTATTGGTATATATATATACATTTAGCAATAAACTAATAACACGGAAGACTTACATGGCACCCAATATCTCATATTACCACCTATAAATAACACACACGATTTCTTAAAGGTAGTATACTGTACTAGGAAGACAAAAATGCCTTCAAAAGGTGATCGCGAGCAATCTTCTTGCCAATGGTGTTAAAATCATGTATTGTCCATTTTAGAAACTTGCTGAAAGTTATTTGCCCTCAAATGATCCACATATGGAGCAATTAATGACTAATGATTAGATCCTCAAAATGTTCGGCCCAAACATTTTGAGGATTTGTGATTTAATCACTCATTACTCCAAATGTACATCATTTGAGGGCAAATAACTATCAGCAAGCTTCTAAAATAGAAAATACATGAATTTAAGACCATTGGCAAGAAGATTGCTAACAATTACATTTTGAAGGCTTTTTTTTGCCTTCCCAGTACAGTATATGCCCTTTAAAGAGCAGGATTTTGTCTGGTACAGGGGTAGTTCCCACATTCTTGCTTGTATGGCTAGGATAGTGAGATGGACCATAGAGCTACATGGATGGACGGAGGGCAATGGTATGATTTATCCATTCATGGTGCTTCTCACTCTAGCATTCGTAGTTCCTTCGGGAAAATTGAAACAAGGAATATACTGAACTGGGAAGACAAATAGGCCTTCAAAAGGTGTTCGTGAGCAATCGTCTTGCCAGTGGTGTTAAATTCATGTACATTGTATTGTCCATTTTAGAAACTTGCTGAAAGTTATTTACCCTCATTTATCCACATTTGGAGTGATTAGTGATTACATTACAAATTCTTGAAATGTTCGGCCCGAACAATTTGTCCTTGGAAGACAATACGAGTGAGTGTGAACGGGTACATCATTATTCTGCTAGTATCTGTATGTCTGTGTGTATGTGTGTGTGTGTGTGTGTGTGTGTGTGGAGGGGGGGGGGGGGGTATGTCTGTGTCTGCGAGAGAAAGAAAGAGAGAGAGGGGGTATTATCTTCAAGATGCTTGTATGCACGTGACTATACAGGTATGCACACTTGCAATAAAAACTGAACGTACATCGGTCACTGCACTATTTATAGTCCATGTTGAATGACCGCGATACATACAAATAAAACAACAACACCAACTCACCCTCACACAACCCCCTCCTCCCAACCCCACTCCTCCTTTCTCAATCCGTATCTCTACATCAGTTTCGCTCTCTTTCTCTTCCTCAGTTTATCCCTCTCACTGTTTTTCCTTCTAGTGACTGTCTTGATATAAATAAATCAACACCACATAAAACATTTTTCAACCAAGCATGTACACAGATCGTGATTGCATCATCATCATCACAAACAAATTAATTCACCCTCTTATCGGCAAAATAGTGCAAAAACACCCAGATTCACCTCGCTCCAAATAAATTCACCTCATCATTTGGAGTGGTTTGGGTATGCTGGTAGTTGTATGCATATTCCTCTCCCCCCCCCCCCCCCCCCCCTCCTGTTGATCAATCACTGTTGGTAACATTGTTTAAGTCCCGTATTTGCTCATCATCTCCTGTCAGTGCAGTACGTGCTTATTATTTGCACAGATGTCGATTTCCCAATACTTGGATTATACGGGTAGATTGCTCAAGTGCGCACTGCATGTCTTTATCGTTGCTAGACGAAATATATTTCACATGACATTTCAAAATAAATGACAGCAACATGGTAATATCTCAGACATACATGGAGATAATGGTTCCAAAAGACAAACATACCTGTGCATGTAGTTGGCTAGACCACTTAGTGTACCGAAGTGGTGTAGTCATGTCCCGCGCCGGCTTCTCTAGTTCTGGTTCTGAATGAGAGGTTCACTGTTCCGACAGTGTCTAGCGGGCTAGTGTCGGGCACTCCCAATGAGAGTCTCCGCTCTCATCACCGATGTTTGCTCCACCCACATAGCTTAGAACCATTGGTCTTGACAACATGCTCATATGACGTCACATGTTGGTACTCAATGTACGGTAGTTATTTAATACCTGAAAATTAGTAATTATTCCCCGGTCGCGCTAGGTCTAGTATTGTTATGCATTTGTGTCGTAGAGGCCTATGCGAGTGCCTGTGTCACACATTTTGCTGGGAAGGGCGTATGGCAAGCCGTTTTAACATTTATTCCTATTTCTTGATATCACGAATTCGATTTCTTGATATCAAGAATTCGACTTTTTGATATCAAGAATTCGAATTATTGATATCAAGAAATGGTTTTGTGTAGTTAAGCAATGGCAATTCTTGATATCAAGAAATCAAATTCTTGATATCAAGAAATGAATTCTTGATATCAAGAAATCAATTCATGATATGAAGAATTCGAATTCTTGATATCAAGAAATCGAATTCCTGATATCAAAAAATAGGAATAAATGTTAAAACGGCTTGCCATAAGGGCGACACACTGAACACCATTTGCACGATATGATATACCGTCATTACTTTTACGACTGTACAGGCCTACTGTCAAGGCCATGGGGACACTTCTGTATTTGTATTCGTAAGTAAACATTCCGTTTGATTTTAAGGGGAACACATCTCTAACCTAAGGCAGTTAAAACGATAAATTCGCGAAGTTTGTTGGTCTGACAGAAATACGCGGAGTCCGTTTTTTGAAGGGGCAAATATTCAGAAAACCTTCCAAATGTCAGGGACTGTATAGTCTACCTAGACAGATTCACCTTGTTTGTGTACTAAGAAAGTTCATCCCCAGATGGATAGGCACAAATATTCATTACAGACCTATATTGCCTTAAAATTAATGGCCTACCATCAAGAATTACCGTCAATTCGAACTGAGCAGTCCGTTAGCTTTGCAGGTATGAGAAGTGGGTCAGTGGCACTGCGGTTTGACAAGGTCGGTTGGATGCTCCGAGCCGTTAAATCAAGGATGCTCCTTACGTATAGCCTTGCTTGGTCTATTCTCTATCCTTGGTCTTTACTTAGGTGCACTTGTACTTTTAGTTTTTATTCACAGAGCTTTGTCGGTTTTGCATGGTAGGCTATAAACGGACCTTAATCACAGTAGGCTTCCATCCTGCATCAACTTCTTAATAATGCATTGGCCTAACATGAATATTCATAAATCTGCCAGCTGGGTTTATAGGGTCAGGGTCGGGATTAGGGTTAGGGTTAGGATTGTTTATTGAGAAGTGACGTCATAAATGGAGGATTTGAACTTTAATGTTGATCGTACAATACGGTACAAATTTAAAGTAGGCCTACTTTATCAGTGTTACCAACCCCACGTTAAATACCGCGGGAGTTGTCTACAGCTCGCTTGTGACTGGGTTGTTTTGTTTTTTCTCGTTAGGTAGGCCTATTCT
Organism: Arbacia lixula; assembly: GCA_963669155.1. Taxonomy (NCBI): domain Eukaryota; kingdom Metazoa; phylum Echinodermata; class Echinoidea; order Arbacioida; family Arbaciidae; genus Arbacia; species Arbacia lixula. The sequence continues at coordinate 16,304,683 of OZ022597.1, forward strand.
TCCGGATAAAGTACCGGTTTGTGTGAGCGTTAGAATCAAACTTCTTATTGCAATGCCTACCGAACGTTATAAACAGATACGAGGCCATGAAGGTTAGGTCAGTATATCCCTGCCCCTGATACGGAAAACTACAGGTAGGCCGATTTGGATGAAACTGGACTGACAGTAAACGAAGGTCAAGGTACAAAATTAACTCACGTTCTGTTTCCAATGTCAAGGAGACACGATAATGTACAGGTGGGACTGCAATCCTAAAAATCCGCCAGTGAAGCAGTTTGCACACCGTCGATTGACCGACTACTAGTATTTCGACAGGTATGATGACGTCAGCATGACCTAGCAGTGCGCAGATGACGCCCCTGCGCTTAATTTCTGGTTGACAGACGAGATTGAGAAAGCAGAGGGGTCAGCAAAATAGTGAAGTAACCATGGTGATTTTGTAGAGGAGAATATCAACTCAACGCGATACGCTATTATTTCGTTAATTCGGACTTCACGAACATGTCAACAGCAATTACCTCCATAGCCTAGAGACACCCATCGCACAGCTGAACATTATTCAAATAAAGTTGTGATTCTACTATCTAGGCATTATACCAGTATGGTTAATTCAGTTCGTTAACAGAGTTTTTAATTGAGAAACCAAGAAGGGAATTAAAATACACAAAAACACATTTCTAGGCAAGTGGCCATTTCCAATAAGCACACGCGTACCGGTAGGCTATCTATGCGGGATACCCCTTTTCGGGTTGACATTCATGTCATGTTTAGTAGAGACGGGATACAACAATTATTTTTTTTATTCAGAAATCTATTGCATTCATTGTAAACAAATTAAGCCTACACATACATGACATATGGTTGCTAGGCCTGTGCGCATATATGTATACGTCTATGTGTAATTTTGTTGGTTTATTCGTTCCAAAACGTCAAAACTATTCCCAGTATTACGCGGACTATTTAAACATTCGCTAATCATGCTAATAGTCATAGCAATGGTGACGTATTGCGAGCTGTGTTAAGACAAGGCGGAGGAGAACTCTAATGTAGAGTTACCAGGCAATGGCCAGGCCTGGTAAGTGTAGAGCTAGGATTTAGAGAAATTCCCAAAATCATGAAAGTGAGGCTACATTTTCCCGGGCAAGGCAATCACTAAACGACTACAATTTATGTCGCTGGGCCATCCGCGTACTTGCACAGGCATATCCATTTCGGTTAACAGAGTTACCCAATCAGTTCGTAGGTCACCATAAGAAAATTGAACTTTTTGACATAATGTCGCGATCTAAGGTAAACCTATACGGTAGGTCCAAATTTGGTCTTTTGACTTGTTGTGCATGCCTTTACGGGATGGAGCACACTATCCTAAATACTGCGTTTAGTAAAATGTATTTTCCAATTAACAATTAACCTCTTTTGCTACAAGTAATACGTTTGTTGTTGTTGTTTGGTAATTGTATTCAATTATGTCTTCAATTAGGTACATGTCGTCATCATTTCTCGTATATTAGGTTAATGATAGCAAACTCGTTATGCGATTATAATTGTAGTTGTAGCTAAATTTGGTTTTAAGAGTTTTGTGTATCCAATCAGAACACAGTATGGCATTGTAATAGGTGTACACGTGTATAATAATGTTTGCATAACGTCAAGGCGTCCAGTCTCGAACTGAATGAATAGTTTTAACCAATCAAAACACAGGAAAGAACTATCATCGGGAAGAGATGTCCACGTCATTGTGGCCATGTACTGTTCGTCCGCATCGCTTTTTATACCACACCGTCCATTGGTCCATAACATGATAAACACGCATGAAATTATAGCGCGCACACAACTTTCGTCCACCAAACAAAACGCACGGTAATAAATCTTGTGTAATAATAACATGATGGGTATCATTACAAAGAATAATGCAGCGTGCGCTACAGTGCAGACATAGTCTCACTTTCAGAACAAGTACGGATCAGTTCATAATCATGACATTGAGGGCAAGCCTTACGAGATCATGTTGTATGTGCCTGTTTTTATTCTTTATCTTGTGCACGTGTGTGAGTGGTTATATCTAAAAGGTGAGTGTGAGCGTGAGTGTGTATGTTTGTGTGTGTATGTTTGTTTGTTTGTGTGTACTTTGCAAGTCAAGCGTTTTGTCAATATGTGTATGATCGCCCTAAATACTGTTTGTTTGTTTTAGAATATCTGACTAAATATGTACGAAACGTATACATACATCCTCGATCTGTCAGAGAACATGATAAACCTTTAAGTTTTATAGAGTTTTTGCGATTAGGCTACACTGCTCAGAAAAAAAAGCCAGGTCCTGAATCACTTTTCATTACCCGTTAGCCTAGCTTGCAGGTTGTTGGGCATTTTTAATTCAAGCTACACTATTAAATTAACAGGTCTGGCAGCAGTAGACTGAGCATTCTGAATTCCTTCCCCGCCTCGCCCAAACAGACGGACTGAGAAAAGAGGAGAATGACAGAGTGACTAGTCTTATAGTACTAGACTCTATTTATCAGTTGGCATAAAAAATGTCTCACAGCCTGGAAGCCAGTCTAGTCCGCGTATATTACCCATATATATTTATATATATGCGCAATATTCCCCTGATATTCCCCTCCATATATATAAAGACCATACACATCAAGTATTCTGGCTTCCAGGACTTGATCATGGCTAATTCAACCTCAAAGATGAGATTCTAGTTCTCACATGACTAGTCACTCTTTTATTCTTCTTATTCTGCCTCTGTTTGGGATAGCCAGAAGGGGGAAAAATGGAAATGTGATTAGTCTACTGCAGCCAGACCCGTTTATTAAATATTGAAGTCTGGATTAAAAATTCCCAACAGCCTGGAAGACAGGCCACACATCAAGATGCAAAACTGGACAGAAATATGATCAAGTGAAATCTGAGAGTAGACACAGTGTCTGTCAATATAGGATGGGTTGTGCCATGTCATTCTACATCCCCTTTCCAAGTTCTTCAACGTTTTTTTTTTTTTTTTTTTTTTTTTGTTTAGAATTTTGAAAGTTAATCTAGGCCCTTTGATGGTTTTCAGCTGAGCATGCATCACTATTAGAATACGTCCGATATTATCGTCACTTTGTATGTGTGTATATATATATATATGTGTGTGTGTGTGTGTGTGTGTGTGTGATTTGTGCGCAAAATGTAAAAAAATCACAGATATACAACCACCTGAATATTGTCACACCACATGAAAACAGGCAACAAATAAAACACAGAGATTTGTTACAATTATCAAAGGACAGGTATAGATTGACTCGATGTTCGCTCCACATATTCGCACATGAATGCCCCTGCTCCCAGGGTTATTTATTCGCACGGTGAAGATGTTGTAGTTTCACTCATGCCGGAATAATGATTCGTCGGGGAAAATATTATGATACTGTGTAAAAGGCTTGATGATCATGTTGTGTTCGTGAGAGCAGGTTTCAATGACGCGTAGCCTGTCTCCCAGGGTACCCACGCGCAACCCTGGATCAAAACTGTTTATCACCACCGCGTAGTCTCGCCTCAAGAAGGAGCGGGTATTTGTTTCCTGTCAATCACACACAGAAAACGTGTTTTGTGGAGAAAATAATCAGGACGGCGGGAATAACAGATTTTAGTTAAATATATTTTCACTATTATTGTGTTTGTTTATGACATTCGTTTAAGTAAATGAGTGATCTTTCATGCCAACATTTAGGTCTATAGCGTGACAGGGGATATATTTGGAATTTTACGGCATGCAGAAATAGTACCTCAGAGTCGTAACAGTATAGCTATATATTCAATTATCAAACGAGAAGTACGTGTCGAAAGAGAAGTAGTGGTTGTATTTATGGTACAAGACAAAGGAGAAATAGAAGTATCAGCAGTAGTGTTGAAGTAGAAGTAGTAGTAGTAGTAGTAGTAGTAGTAGTAGTAGTAGTAGTAGTAGTGGTGGTAGAAGTAGCAGTAGTAGCAGTAGCAGTAGTAGAAGTAGTAGTAGTAGTAGTAGTAGTAGTAGTAGCAGTAGTAGTAGGAGGAGGAGGAGGAGGAGTAGTAGGAGTAGTAGTAGTAGTAGTAGTAGTAGTAGTAGTAGTAGAAGTAGGAGTAGTGGTAGTAGATTTAGTAGTAGTAGTAGTAGTAGTAGTAGTAGTAGTAGTAGTAGTAGTAGTAGTAGTAGTAGAAGTATAGTAGTAGAAGTAGAAGAACAATCATTACACAGTAAAAATTGAAGAAGTAGCCGTTCTTCTCCCCTTTCTACCTCTGTTCTTCATTTTCTTATACTTACAAGTGCGTACCTAATTACCAAGGGCATAATGTGATTTTGTATAATGAGCTGCCTGGCTATGTACTTTACTTCCAACATTAGAAACAAGGTACAGTCAGGCATATATAATTGCTAACAAAACAATGTTTACGCAAGATTGCTTTTGTATGAATAACAAACTAAATATATCACTCATTTTAAAGTGCATGTACTGTCTGTCTATCTGTCTGCCTGTCTGTCTGATTCTATCTCCCGTCCACTTCCTCCCGCTCTCTCTCTCTCTCTCTCTCTCTCTCTCTCTCTCTCTCTCTCTCTCTTCCTCCCCTCTCTCTCTTTCTCTGCACCCGCTCCCCCCTCTCTCTCTTCTTCTCTCTCCTCTCCTCTCCCCCTCCCCCCCCCCCCCCTCTCTCTCTCTCTCTCTCTCTCTCTCTCTCTCTCTCTCTCTCTCTCTCTCTCCACTTCTCTCTTTCCTTCAATGAACAAGCACGGTCGTCATCCGTGTTGTTTGTGCTGGAGCTGAGCAGATTCTAAGCCGCTTTGAAGGCAGCGGAGATTTTCAGATTATGCGATTTACAGGAGCTAGAAGGAATTGACAGGCTAAATCAAGCAACAGAGGATTTCGTAACCATGGTGATCATGTTGATGCTTAGTTTAAGAAACACATAGCGCCCCCACCGCTTCGACATTGCCAACACTTTTCGACAATACTGTACGTCTAGTCAATTTCTAAATCCAAATCTGAGAAGTATTGATGGTTCGTGGAAAACGGTAGCCTAGGTTTTAGGCTTTAGAATACATGGACACAACTGAGTCTTTAACAACTATGTCTGGTAACAAAGACTATCCCACTTACTGGCTGCTCACGCAGTAGGAGTAGGGCGTAGTCGTTGTAGCAGACATAGTTGTTAAAGACTCGGTCGTGGTCATGTTCTTCACAGCCTAGAAAAAAGGCTTGCAAAACGTGGGAATGTACCAGATGTAAGAATTTTAAGACGCCTTCAACTAAAATCAGAGACGAAACTCACGTAAGCGTTTGCTCGTCCTGTCGTCGTGCTATGATTGCGACCGAGTCGCCATGACAGAGATTCAAGTGAATTGAAAGGAGCTCTTTAGAAAAATGATTGGATATATCTGAAGTAGGGTCCTCTGGTCTTTGTGCATGGCTCTGTTGCACTATTACCATGGGTTCAAGTTCAATTGCATTGTTTCTTTTGTCGTTTAGTGCTGTAATAATTGTGATGATCCTTTTGCGATCATATCGGGGACATAATGATTCTCCGTGGCTAGATACAGGTTGCGGGTCCTTACAGATCATGTTCACGTTAGTTCCTTTGTCATTTTAGTGTGTAGGCTATCTTCCCTTCCTCGTGCTTACCTCTATTAATTTCGTGTGTTTTTTTTCCTGCTCGAGGTATTCTCATTCGTGTTCCTCTGTAATATTCTACCACTAATAATACTGCTGTTGCTACTATTACCACTACTACTTCTACTGCGACTATTACTATTGCTATTCTACTACTACTACTACTACTACTACTACTACTACTACAACTACTACTACTACTACTAGCCTACTACTGCTACTACTACTACTACTACTACTACTACTTCTACTACTACGACTACTACTTCTGCTACTACTACTACTACTTCGACTACTACTCCTACTACTACTACTAGTACTACTACTACTACTACTACTCCTCCTCCTACTCCTACCACTACTACTACTTCTACTTCTATTACTACTACTTCTACTACTGATACTTCTGTTGATCTAAAACCATGGAATAATGAAAACAATAGCGATAAGCTACGTGTTTTATTGTGAATGAGCATGTAGCAACTAATGAATAACTGATGTAAACCTATACACAAATCCACGCCAAGCACTGAAACCCGTCATCTAACCCACACTCTTAACTGCGCCCCTCCCCCCCCCCCCCCCCTTCCCCTTCCTCTTACTTACTCGCCCCTTCTCCTAATCATCCAATCCGGATAGAAAACGTAACTCTATCGACATGATCGATTTTCTCCTCAGATTTGTCCTTTTCTTTTCCCAAATTTCACGGCCAACTTGATTGAGTTTCCAAAGCGTCTTATGTCTTCTTTAATCCGATTCCAAGCCAAACTGTTACGGATTAGGAATTCAATCACGGACGGGACAAGCCGTAGATACGCTGCTGAATCGATTTTAATGGGATCGTGTTAAGGCGCGCCTTAAAATGTGTATTGCGTCCAAAGATTTGACAGAGCAGCATCTAATCAGATAGTAGTTCATATGTTTTCACTTTCGAAATACACACCACCACCATCTTGCATACAAATATATATCTAATTGTAAGTCCGAAATTTAAAGGGGTACTTCACCCTGAAAATATTTTGGTTTCAATAAAAGGAGACACATGGAAGAAACACATTAGTGAAAGTTTGATGAAAATCCACCAAAGGATAAGAAAGAAATTAGATTTTAAAGTTTTGATTTTGTGACATCACGTGCGAGTAATATTGTGTTAATTTTTTACTCGAAAATGCGCATTTTCTCAAAAAGATATGTTTCCTTTTACCTGTGCATTTGATGCAGAATTAGAAATATGTTTCTACACACATACCTGTATAACAAAAATAACTCCGTTATCAAAAAGCGAAAAAAGAGCAATTCATGTAATTATTCTGTACACAACAACTATGGGAGAGCACATCGCACGTGACGTCACGTAAGCAAAACTTTAAAATCTCATAACTTTCCTGTCCTTTGACCGATTTTCGTCAAACCTTTAATAATCTGTTTCTTTCATATGTCTGCTTTTATTGAAACAACACACAAGTTCATGGTGAACTATCCCTTTAAACACAAGTCGTAAAAATTAAACGTAAATATGCGTTTGAACCGAATTCCATTGCATCATGTACCGTATGATCGCATCAACGAGTTGCGTTTTATTTTAAACGCAAATTTGCCTTACAAATCCAGTGGATTAAACGCAAATATCATCCGCAGCTTGCGTACAACGTGACTTTAAAGGGCATGTAGAGTAGTGGGAAGGCAAAAAAGCCTTCAAAATGTAATTGTGAGCTATCTTCTTGCCAATGGTCTTAAATTCATGAATTGTCTATTTTAGAAGCTTGCTGAAAGTTATTTGCCCTCAAATGATCCACATATGGAGTAATTAATGATTATTGATTAAATCCTCAAATTGTTCGGGCCGAACATTTTGAGGATTTGTGATTTAATCACTCATTACTCCAAATGTGGATCAATTGAGGGCAAATAACTTTCAGCAAGCTTCTAAAATAGACAATACATGAATTTAAGACCATTGGCAAGAAGATTGCTAACAATTACATTTTGAAGGCTTTTTTGCCTTCCCAGTACAGTATATGCCCTTTAAGGCAAGACGGCGCTGTAACGTTTTTCGTTTCTATGCATTTATTACATGCTTATTTTTATAACACGGACGACATACAATTCCACTCCACTATTGATGTGTTGATGTGTATGCGTTTCGCAGGGTTCATGATATACACAAGACCAGTATACATCAGTCATATCAAGGCTATATGAGGCGAATATTTATCAAAGTTCACTGAAATATGAAATGATATGCATGAAGTTAATCCATAGCAGTATATTTTAACAAAAACATAATTTGATATACAAGACGCTGTCAATTACATTTTAGCTGCCGGGCGATTATGTGACTATATTGAGCTTCGTGTCAATGGGTGCCAAACCACATTGAAACGTGCTGACAGTCGAATTATCATGATTATGTAATGGGGGAAGGAAGGAAGGGCATGGTAATTTGTAGGTCGGTGTGATAATCTACTGCAGAAGCAGGTTGGCATGAATGCTTCTCATCTTTCACTTCCCATCGGTTACTGCTTCCCTGTTTACTGTTATCGTTTAAAGGGCATTTACTGTACTGGGAAGGCAAAAAAGCCTTCAAAATGTAATTGTTAGCAATCTTCTTACCAATGGTCTTATATTCATGCACTGTCCAATTTAGAAACCTGCTGAAAGTTATTTGCCCTGAAATGATCCACACTTGGAGTAATAAGTGATTGAATCACAAATCCTCAAAATGTTCGGCCCGAACATTTTAATTTAATTTAATTTAATCACCAATCAGCAAATTTCTTTCAGCAAGTTTCTAAAATGGACAATAGGCCTACATGAATTTAAGACTATTAGTAAGAAGATGGCTCACGATCACCTTTTGAAGGTTTTTTTTTGTCTTCCCAGTACAATATATTCCCTTTAAATGTTTTCTGATTTTCTTTTAGCAAGGTAAAATGCTTTAACATCCTTTTGAGAATATGGACATTTAAAAACAAAGTGGTACACAATCTATAGCAGAGTGACTCGCAAGTGACGTCATGGAATGAAGAATTTGAAAATTCATAATTCTGTTATCCTTTGACGAAGTTTTGTCAAACCTTCAGTTTATTTGTTCCTTCCATATTTCTGTTTTTAGTCAAACCAGCTTAACTTCAGGGTGTACCTTCCCTTTAACTAGGTTGCAGTTTGCCTTTCAGGGTCGGTTTTCTTTTCCAAGTACAAATTATGATTTCGAACAGACAAAGTCACCTTCATGACACAGCGAGCCTATAATATACAGAATCGGCTCTTATCACAATATTGACAAAAAAATCACGCCGTGTACACAACCCCACTGATAAAGTTGTTTTGTTTGTATGTTTTTTAATCTTACTCTTTATGCCCGTGAAACACACAATTCATATAGATCTAGCATCAGCATCGACGACATGCTTCTGCGACTGCGACTGGAAATATTACGTCACCTTCATGCACAAAACCAATGACCGGGTTCGGCGATTCAGCCAGTCGCAGAGTCGTGCGACGGATCGGATCGTGTCGTGTGCGGTGGCCTTTCAACACACAGATAGCCTCAGTTTGTTCGTCGCACAAAGGGTTAATTAGATAAGTGAAAGCAGGACAAACCGATTAGCTCATTCCATTTCTAACGGTCAAGGTTATTTCGGGTTCTACATTCAAGATTCAAAAAGGTATATTCTAGAATGACATTTAATCTAGACATGTAGGCCTATCGGAATAGGGTCCATGAGTCCTGTAATGTAGACGCTTGGTGTGTTACATGGGATCACCATTATGCAGTTAAATCATCAATCTACAAAGAAATTAATGTCCATTTTAACGGTATTGATCTAATTTGGATTTGGGTTTTTAAATTAATGAGTCAGATGAAATGAGACTCTTTCGGGTATGTTGTCGTGTCTTGACCCGTGAACTAGAAATAGCTTGCGTGGTTAAGTCGCTGCCCGGTAAGCAGTAGACTGCAGGTTCATATCCCGTCTGGATTTTGTCTGACTTGTTTTTCGTTCATTTACAGGATGGAGCACGCTATCCTTATTACTGGGTGCATGCCTAAAATTTCTTTGCAAATTGAAATTACCCCAGAAAGCTCTTTCACTAAAGACATTTGTATTACTTACAAATTTGACCAATTTCTTCGCTTTCCGACATCTTGTGCATTTGTGGGATTTAACCAATCTCAAAATGATATATCACTAGCTGTGATCCTCATTAACGGTGTTTGTGTGCGTTGTGTGTGTTTGCTGATACATGTTATTATGTTCATGGAAATGTTAATGCAATTAACAGAACGGGACAATCGAAATGGCTGTACATTTCTGTTGTTCTCTCTAAGAAGCCGTTGCCACACAATCATGTTCATAACTGTTCCAAGTTTCAAACACCCGAACAGCACCAACTGAGAACACGTAACGTTTCAGCGGCGTGGCACATGAGTTCAAAGAAAGAAAGTTGCTTATATCCTTCCACAACACTTCCCTGATGCATATCAAAAGTTGAGACAAAGCCATGACCACCTTGATCACATTTCTCAGATTCCATGCAACCCCATGATAATCAGGTTAACCATCTTAACTAATGTTGTTAACTTGTTTTCAAAAAATGGGATAAGTTGTTGCAAAGCAGACATACATAGGCCTACGGTAAGAACGTTATTTGTATTTTAAAAAAACTTAAATTAGTCTTGAACTGTAAATACAACATGAAAATCAATGTACAAGGAGTGATAACATGAACACTTTTACATAATCATTTTACAAAAGCCCCTCCCTCCTCCATCCAGCGGTCCCCCTCCCCCCCCCCCCCCCACGCCCTTCACCTCGACAACACCCCACGCGTACAAGGAGTCCTAACATCAACATTTTTTACTACATTCGTATTTTACAGAAGCCCATCCCATCATCTTTCAACACCCCCACCCCCACCCCTTTCACGCCCGCCTCACCCCCCCCCCCCCCCCCCCCCGCCCCTCACCCCGTCAACACCTCACGCAGTCTCCTCCGATTGCTTCGCGGATTATCCCTCTGCCAGCCAGACCAAGCACGCTCGATGGAAACTTTGTGTGTATAACTTGTGGGTAAAATACTATTTCACAGGTGACATGCAACGACTTAAGACATCGTTCATATCACTTCCGCTTCATCGATGGTGTGACCGGTTATTGGAAGTACATTAAGACGTCACTTCCGGTAATCGATGGTGTGACCGGTGATTGCTGCAGGAAACGGACATGTTGCCGAAGTAATAACGGATACTGCATTTTAAATGTAAATTCATTCAATTGCTCCCTTGAGACCCAGTTCGAAATCACATATGACACACATATTATACTGTGCTGATCAATCCATCACTTACTGGATAGCACAGCCAGAGCTTCGAGGGAAAACTCTGCAACAAGTTAACTAATGTATCACTTCTACGGAAGTGAAATCTATTTGAAATTTATTTAACAATATTTATATATCATATTCAACAATATACATTCGAACATAATAAGCACGATGACAAGATGAGCATAAACTGTTTTACATCAAGGTCCTGTGTAACATATCAATATAGCAAACATACAACAGTCGGGATAACCATAAAAAACAACCAATAATTTTAAAACGCTTTGCCAGCAAAGTTTATTTATCGTTATTAAAAGAAACGAATTACATGTATTATTGATATTTACAAATAAAAAAAAAAGATACATATGAAAGACACATATACCACTTGCAGGCTCAGCAAAAAAACAACAACACACAAGCTAAACCATACAATCAAAAGTGTATAACAACTATAAACATTCAGTCAAATCATACAGACAGTACAATCATCCAAGAACAAAGGGAAGAGAACATTCACAGTAAAGATCACGTCATTGCACTCAACACACTACATTAGCACAATGTAACACACCCGTCAGCCATTCTATTGCTAAGCCTGCAAGGCGTTCTTGAAATTCTTGAAAAAAAGTTGTTGCTGAAAGACACAATATTGGTTGCTTTCTGGACGTACATTTACATGAAATTGAATTAAAAGAACATTTTCTTATGCATGCTCTTGAAAGATTGAAGAGAACTTGAGTTTTTCATTGCATCTAGTAACGCATTTCACCTATTTCCTTTCCTTTTTTACAGGATTCTAAATTGGGTTTCGGTATTACAACATTTAAGGTATCAGCTGCTCTGGTATTAAATCTATGTCTTTCAAAAAGCAGGTTAATACTATTGCACAGACGAATAGGTGCCAGACCATGTATACATTTGAACATAATTGTTGCAAGAAAATAATCCCTTCGTTCTTCAACTGTTTTCCATTTTAAAGATCGAAAAATATCTAAACCATTTGAATTTTCATAGTCATAATTACAAGTAACGATACGTGCTGCTCTCTTTTGAAGACGTATTAAGATTTCTTTGTTTTTTGAAGAACAATTCCCCCATACGGAACAAGAATAATCAAAACAAGGTTGAATAACAGTTTTATACATCAATTTTAAGGAGTTGAAATCAAGGTATTGACTCATTTTTCGTAGTGAGAAAATCTTTTTAGCTATAGATTTGGTAAGATTCTGAATATAAACATTCCAATTAAGATGATTATCAATGTCAATACCTAAATATCGAACATGGTCAACTTGTTCAATCTCATCCTTGCATATAGATATATTTAGATGATGAGTTGAAGTAGCACTAAGTAACATTACCTTCGTTTTGTCAATATTGATACGTAACTTGTTATTTGTATACCAATCAACCAATAAATCTAAATCATTTTGAAGTACGGTTTTAACAATATTTATATCCTTGTGTGCGTAATAGATAACAACATCATCAGCGAATATATTACAAGAACATGATTTCAGAGAATCAGAAATATCATTTATAAATAGCAAAAACAATATTGGTCCCAGAGCACTTCCTTGGGGCACCCCTGTCATAATATTCTTTGATCTGGATAATTCAACATGACAAAAAACCTTCTGGGATCTTTGTGATAAGTAATTAGAAAACCAAAGCAATTCTGACTCTCTAATTCCATATCCTTGCAATTTCATAAGTAATGATTTGTGATCAATTGAATCAAAACATTTGGATATATCGAGAAAACAGGTAGCTACAAGTTCATGTTCGTTAAAAGCTTCTAGCCAATCATCGACTGCACGATAATAATAACACCTCCCCCCTCCCCCTTCATCATTTCGCGCAATCATTCTGAAACGCGAACAACTTTTCGCGCAGCTTTTAAGACCAAAATCGCGGCGACCATGTATACCATCGGGACGTCATAATATTTTCGCCAGACAATGGCATACCTAATTTGGCTTAATTGTTATCATTTTGTGTATGAAATTCAATGGAAAGTGTCTCATAGCCTACAATTCATAAAAAACAATTTATAGTGTGCTCCGAGTTCCAATTCAGAAAAAAAAGTTTTTAAAAAGTTTTAAAAAACACAAAAATACATAAGAAATTTTGAAATGTTGCAATGGTAAAAACTTATCATTTAGATTATAAAGAAGCTCCATACATAACATGATTACATTTCAACCATCACATAGGTGAATTACAGGAGGGGGAATTTTTGTCCATAAATTTGCATAATTAATCAATGACAAAAATATTTTATTTACAGTCGAAAATCTTACTCATGCAAAGTTAGGATCAAGTCACGAATTTCGTCTGTGCCATTTACCATGTTTACGGTCGACACGCGTTCCGTTGCCGAGCTCGGAAAGAAGGGGGTATTAAAAGGCAGACTCCAAATACGCGACCTGATTAGGGTTAATTAACAATGAAATGAATATGCATACGGCTCGAATATAATCCTAATATGGGTTTCTATATGCCATATCTAATTTCATGCTGGCAAGACTCATATCTGATGCTCTACATTGCTGTAGTAATCTAGCGCCGGATCACACAGTGCACAAACAAGATCGTAAAACGCAACGAGATAATGGAAATAAAATGCACAGGTCCATGATCAAAGAAATATTTCGGTCAAGTTCCCTTTTTTTTCACGTGGTTAATAACTAACCTGTTTGCGTTCTGTTTCTCTCTCTCTCTCTCTCTCTCTCTCTTCTTCTGTCTTTGTCTCTGTCCTTATATATCTCTGTCCCTCTCTCGTGATTCATAGCTCTCTCTCTCTCACCTCTCTCTCTCTCTCTCTCTCTCTCTCTCTCTCTCTCTTTCTCTCCCTTTCTCTCTCTCTCTCTCTCCCCCCTCTTTCTCTCTCTCTCTCTCTCTCTCTCTCCCTCTCTCTCTCTTTCTTTCTCTCTCTCTCTCTCTCCCCCTCTCTCTCTTTCTTCCTCTCTCTATTTCTCTTCCCAGACTGCCTCTATTGTCTCTTTCCTACTTTCTTTTATCTTTTCCCCTCTCAATATCACCCCTTCCCTATTTCTTTCTCTCTTCATTGTCTCATCTATCAACTGACTTATATTTCAAAAAGTTATTTTGAAGTAAGAAATGCTATGTCCTTGTCTGTGCATGCTAGTGAGATCAATGTCAACTTAACACGCTTACCAGAAAGATGCAAGTTTCGCGGAATGTACAGGTGTGGTGGTCTAGTGGTTATAAACCATGACTAGGAATATATCCCACTGGCAGGTTCACGCCACACCTTGGCAGTTGTTCTATCAGCAAGATGATTCCTCCTCCTACTCTCCACCCAGGAGTATAAGCGGGTACCTGGTAGGAGGTGGACTATGGGAATCATCTCGACTCGGCGCCAGTATCGTGCCTCGGGCAAGGAATACTCTCCAGGGAGTGGAGATAGTGCACATGTGTGTGCCTGAAAGGTATCTAGCGACCAGGGTTGTAACATCGCTTCCAATTCAGTCTCCGGACTGCCAAATGAGCCAAACTCTCTACACCATTACAGAAATGGTGTACATAACCATAACTTAATATGCTTAACGAATCTCAACAATTGACATTAGCATTCGCTGGCAATGTCACTGATTATAAAAAAAAAACATAACTTTCTTCCGTTTACTGCATTCTTTGACAGCGTCTATCATGTCTAAAATTTGTTTTGTGTTTCACCCATCTCCATACAATGTAGCAAAAGTGCATTCCAAACTGTTTATTTTCTGAAGTATGCGAGGTGGAACTTGCCACTCAACCGGTCATAACCACTGATCACCATGGTAACCGCCGTGCCAATCATGATGTGACAGTCACCGATTACCATGGTAACATAAATTCCAGGCATGAGCGGCTCTCCTGAACGCCGATAGGAAGCCATGCGTTTCTGGACGTATACAATTTCTCTTGTCATGTTTGTGAAGATGCGCAGTTCAGACGTTCATTCATTGCCAAGCCTGCCCCCCCCCTCCCCCCCTCCCCCCCCCCTCCCCCCTCCCCCCCCCCTTCTCAGGCTTCTGGGCATTTTCAATCCAAACTACAATATTCAATAAACAGGTCTGAATGCACAAGACTAATCATTCTCGATTCCTTCCCCAGGTCG
>OZ022597.1:16319962-16322462 GCA_963669155.1 Arbacia lixula
AAAGAAAGTTGCTTCATGTCCTTACATAACACATCCCTGATGCATATCAAAAGTTGAGACAAAGCCATGACACCTTGATTACATTTCTCAGATTCCACGCATCCCCATGATCATGATGATAATCAGGATAACTATCATAACTAATATTGTTAACTTGTTTTAAAAAAAATGGAAAAGTTGTTGCAAATCAGACATACATAGGCCTACGGTAAGAACGTTATTTGTATTTAAAAATTCTTAAATGAGTCTTGATTTGTAAATACAACATGAAAATCAATGTACAAGGAGTAATAACATGAACACTTTTAAAATAATCATTTTACAGAAGCCCCTCCCTCCTCCATAGCGCCCCCCCCCCTTCCCTCACACCCCTTCACCTTCACAACACCCCACGTGTACAAGGAGTCCTAACATCAACATTTTTACTACATTAGTATTTTACAGAAGCCCCTCCCATCTCCTTTCAACACCCCCACCCCACCCCTTTCACGCCCGCCTTACCCCCCCCCCCCCCCTCACCCCGACAACACCCCAGGCAGTCTCCTCCGATTGCTTCGCTGATTACCCCTCTGTGAACCAGACAGACCACGCTCGATGGAAACTTTGTGTGTATAACTTGTGGGGAAAATACTATTTCACAGGTCACATGCAACGACTTAAGACATCGTTCATATCACTTCCGCTTCATCGATGGTGTGACCGGTTATTGGAAGTACATTAAGACGTCACTTCCGGTAATCGATGGTGTGACCGGTGATTGCAGCAGGAAACGGACATGTTGCCGAAGTAATAACGGATACTGCATTTTAAATGTAAATTCATTCAATTGCTCCCTTGAGACCCAGTTCGAATCACATGTGACATACATATAATACCTTGTTGATTCATCCACCACTGACTGGATGGCACAGCCAGAGCTTCGCGGGAAAACTCTGAAACAAGTTAACAAATGTATCACTTCCTTGGAAGTGAAAGCTATTTGAAATTTATTCAACAATATCTATTTTTATTCATTTATTTTATTTATTCAAACATATTTAAACAGGATGACAAGACCAGCATAAACTGTTTAACATCAAGGTCCTGTGTAACATATCAATATAGCAAACATACAATCAGTCGGGATAACCAGTAAAAACAACCAATAATTTTAAAACGCTTTGCCAGCAAAGTTTATTTATCGTTATTAAAAGAAATGAATTACATGTTTTATTGTTATTTACAAATTAAAAAAAAATATATATGAAAGACACATATACCACTTGCAGGCTCAGCAAAAAACAACAACACACAAGCTAAACCATACCATCAAAAGTGTATAACAACTATAAACATTCAGTCAAATCATACAGACTACAATCACCCAAGAACAAAGGGAAGAGAAAACTCCCAGTAAAGATCACGTCATTGCACTCAACACACCACATTAGCACAATGTAACACACCCGTCAACCATTCTATTGCTAAGCCTGCAAGGCGTTCTTGAAATTAAGAAACAAAGAAAGGAAACAATGAAAGGAGCGACGAAAAAAAAAGTTGTTGCTGAGAGACACATTATTGGTTGCTTTCTGGTTGTACATTTACATGAAACTGAATCAAAAGAACACTTTCTTATACATGCTCTTGAAAGGTTGAAGAGTAATAATTTGTGATCAATTGAATAAAATCATTTGGATATATCGAGAAAACAGGTAGCTACAAGTTCATGTTCGTTAAAAGCTTCTAACCAACCATCGACTGCACGATAATAATAACACCCCCTCCCCCTTCATCATTTCGCGCAATCATTCTGAAACGCGAACAATTATTTGCGCAGCTTTTAAGACCAAAATCGCGGCGACCAGGTATACCATCGCGACGTCATAACATTTTCGCCAGACGATGGCATACCTAATTTGGCTCATTTTTTATGATTTTGTGTATGAAATTCAACGGAAAGTGTCTCATAGCCTACAATTCATAAAAACAATTTATAGTGGGCTACGAGTTCCAATTTAGAAAAAAAAAGTTTTTAAAAAGTTAAAAAAAAACAACACAAAAATACATAAGAAATTTTGAAATGTTGCAATGGTAAAAACTTATCAATTATATTATAAAGAAGCTCCATACCTAGCATAATTACATTTCAACCATCACATAGGTGAATTACAGGAGGGGAAAATTGTGTCCATAAATTTGGATTATTTATCAAATACAAAAATATTTAAATTACAATCGAAAGTCTTACTTATGCAAACTTATGGATGAAGTCACGAATTCCGTCTGTGCCATTTGTGGTCGACACGCATTCCGTTGCCGAGATCGAAATTAAAGAAGGGGGTATTAATAGGCAGACTCCAAATACACGACCTGATTAGGGTTAATTAACAATGAAATGAATATGCATACGGCTCGAATATAATCCGAATATGGGTTTCTATGTGCCGTATCTAATTTCATGCTGGCAAGACCCATATCTGATGCTATACATTGCCGTAGTAATCTAGCGCCGGATCACACA
>OZ022597.1:16327462-16329962 GCA_963669155.1 Arbacia lixula
ATCATAACAAGTTTTGGGCTGTGCTCAATCATGACGTCACATTTTTGTACCCAATTTCACGCATTTCGAAGGTTGTAATAATCTTAGTTTAACTCGGAGACCTAGACCCCATTTACACTCAAGAAAATTGCGTGGCCAGGCCGGGCCGGGCCGGGCCGGGCTAGGCCAGGCCGCGCAATTTCTGTAGTGTAAACACAAAAAAATGCGAAAAGGCCAGGCCGGGCCGGGCCGGGCCGGGCCGTACTGAGACCAGCTCCGGAGGTAGTCTGAGTACGGCCCGGCCACGCAATTTTCGTAGTATGAACACAAACGAGGCCAGGCCGGGCCGAAAGCGCGGCCGGTTATGCAAATTCCGCTGATGTCAGATGACGTCATTATGCTCAACCTTTTGTTTACGTGCAGTGCGCCTCGCACGGTGGGTTGATGTCAGTGGCCTGGCCACGCATTTTCGCTGTATAGTGTGAACGCACAAATTGCGCGGCCAGGCCACGCTACCACCCACAGCGGGGAAATGCGCGGCCTGGCCCAGCCCGGCCTGGCCACGCAATTTTCTTGAGTGTAAAACTTTGGACGACCCTCTGTGTGCGTTTTTTCCCTGGTTTTCATGAAAGCATCATTAAATTTGGATGATTACCGAATAGAAGGCCACGCGGAAGAAGTTCGAGAATCGCTCACATTAATTCAACATGAATAATTGTAACTTGAGAGTTAGAGCATGTGTTCTTGATCATTTTTATACGAAATAAACACACACCTACCTGACCCTCTCGCTAAGATTTAAATCGGAACCGTGATTCACCTGAAGTGCCCTGATTGACGAATAGCTATGAAACCAATGCAAACAACTGTTCAACAAAATGTTGTTCAATCATGATGCTCACAATACGCAAATTGAGTTAAGAGCATTGTTATCAGTTCATTCCAATTGAAACCTCACACATGAATGTTTACTCGATCGTCTTACCATTGTCTCGCTTTAAGAGCGTTGACGTGAGCTGGAGACATCGTGTGTTCAATCTGAAAATACGTGATACTCTTTACACGAGATGTGGAAAAAGATAAGAATTGGAGTACGAGACTGGGCTTTTTGTTCAAGGAGTACAAAAAACCCCCTCTCCTCCCCCTCCCCCCCCCTCTCTCTCTCTCTCTCTCTCTCTCTCTCTCTCCCTCTCTCTCTCTCTATCTATCTATATATCTATTACCCTCGCTCTCTACATCTTCTTCCCACCTCCCTCTCTCTCTCTTTCCCTCTTCCTCTCCCTATTTCTTTCTATTTTTAAAAATCTTTCTGTCAATACTTCTCTCCCCCTCCTCTCTCTCTCTCTCTTTCTCTCTCTCTCTCTCTCTCTCTCTCTCTCTCTCTCTCTCTCTCTCCCCTCCCTCTTTCTCCCTCGTTCTCATCCCCTCCCCCTCCCCCTCCCCCCTCTCTCTCCCGATCTCTACATCCTCTACTTCTAAACCCACCTGAACTAATCGAATCCCTTTCTACACATAGCATAGTAATTTACGCTTCAAGCTTATCAAATGAAATGTTGACATATCTATAATTGTGTTTTAATCTTAAGGACCTAATACAAGACAATTATAGAGCGGGCACAAAGTCCATTCCAAGGGGCTCTGATTTCCCGCGCTTTCTGGATCCGTATCTTTATTTCTTGCAAGTTGCATCATATGATACGACATGACCGTTCTGTTAAAGGTAGAGGGTAGTAGCCGTAAAGAATAATGGACCCACCATCAACGAAGTGTCATTCTCCCGTGATCATGGGCTCGTGATTGAATTTGGGGTACCGGACCGTCTCAAAAGTATACAGATTGAAATCAAATGAGACCCGGATCCCAGTCATGCCAGTGGTGACGGCAGAACACGATTGCAGCTCGTTTTC
Source organism: Arbacia lixula (assembly GCA_963669155.1). Taxonomy (NCBI): domain Eukaryota; kingdom Metazoa; phylum Echinodermata; class Echinoidea; order Arbacioida; family Arbaciidae; genus Arbacia; species Arbacia lixula. The sequence goes on from OZ022597.1 coordinate 16,329,349, forward strand.
ATTACCGCTATTATTCGTTACCTTTAAAGACAGCCAGTCCCTTTTTCAGATCACCACAAAACCATCGAAACATTGGCAAAACATATAGAGAACTGTTAGCAAGCTCTATATTCACAATTTGAAACTGATACGTAGTGTAAAATTCAAATAATGCACGTAAACAACGTCTGATTAATAGTCTTTACCTCAGGCTCTTAGCAGTTTGTGTTGAAATATCTGCTTTATTGATTAATCTGTTTATTAAATTATAAAACGCATTATGAAAAAAAATTGTTCTATGGAAGGAATCATCTCCAAAGCTTGGTAGTTACTCATAAAATTAGGATTTCACACACGCATAATAACCACATAGATACTGTAACAAAGACTAATACTTTTTTCGTGGTACGAAAAAAGTCGGTTCGAAATTTAACGGCTGAAATTTTTTACATATACAGAAAGCTTCAACATGCTATATTCTTAGAAATGGTCTTGAATCACACTTTCTTCAATTTACGATCGTGATAGACGATTTCAAATTTTAAGCTTGCAAAAGGGACGGCCAATCTTTAAAGGGCATATACTGTACTGGGAAGGCAAAAAAGCCTTCAAAATGTAATTGTTAGCAATCTTCA
>OZ022597.1:16334962-16493209 GCA_963669155.1 Arbacia lixula
AAGTATTAACCAATTTTATACATACCATTTGGTATCATACCTCCTTTAGCATATATATACGTGTCATGTTAAAGAGGGTTAAATTTAATTCAAGATAGTATCAGATTTAGCGGGCTTTCGGGTGATTTTCATGACATATCTTGGACAATAAATTTTTAACATTTATCCCCAAAATGTGAATTTTAATAAATCACACATTTCTTTATATTTAAAATAATCGCCTCACTAATAAATATAAATTTGTTGACAATCTGCCATGATTAAAAATCTTTGAGAAAATTACATCGTTAGTCGGTAGAGGGCGGGGACTGTCTCACACTCAGATATCATGGCATTGATCTTTGGGTTTACCGAGAAGGGAGACACTCAAAAAGGTGACAAACTCCAAAGGAGCAGCTTAGTATTGGACCATGAGCAGATTTCGGTGAGTGCGCTGCACTGACCATAAGGTATTTAAAGATTGTCCGTCCCTTTTGCAAGCTTAAATTTTGAAATCGTCTATCACGATTGTAAATTGAAGAAAGTGTGATTCAAGACCATTTCTAAGAATATAGCATGTTGAAGCTTTCTGTGTAGGTAAAAAATTTCAGCCGTTAAATTTCAAACCGACTTTTTTCGTACTACGAAAAAAGTATTAGTCTTTGTTACAGTATCTATGTGGTTATTATGCGTGTGTGAAATCCTGATTTTATGAGTAACTAACAAACTTTGGAGATGATTCCTTCCATAGAACAATTTTTTTTCATAATGCGTTTTATAATTTAATAAACAGATTAATCAATAAAGCAAATATTTCAACACAAATTGCTAAGAGCCTGAGGTAAAGACTATTAATCAGACGTTGTTTACGTGCATTATTTGAATTTTACACTACGTATCAGTTTCAAATTGTGAATATAGAGCTTGCTAACACTTCTCTATATGTTTTTCCAATGTTTCGATGGTTTTGTGGTGATCTGAAAAAGGGACTGGCTGTCTTTAACCCCCCGACTTACAACAATTTTGTATCACACCTGACGAAGTGTTGCAGCGGCACACGAAACGTCGTGATCTTTTCGATTCCGTTTACCATGCATTGCGAGACAAACGATTATCAGTAGCCATTTATCCGCAATGAGTAACATATTTAGCATTAAGTATGTTATTTTCCAAGCATCATTTGAATTCGATGCCACTGCTTGCCTTGTAACATAATCACAAAAGTCGTCCTTCTGCTGCACTCGGGGTTCATTCGAATTTCTTAAGATTGCGTTTTTTGCGTCGGCAAATGAGCTTAATATGCTAGATTAAGAGATTTATTTGACATTGCTGTACAATTGTTATTCTAAATTTTGTCCTCGGGAATCCAAAAGTTTATGATGCGAAAAGAAAAATTAATAGAGACTAATTGATGATGGGAGAAGAGTCGCTTTTGTATTTTTGTTTGTACAAACCCCCACAAAAACTTGCATGTTTTTATTTGACGACACTCCCTGGCCTTTGTACTTCTGTCTTGTTTTTCTCCTTTTGGGTGAATAGTATTTAGAATAGCGTGGCTAACAAGTCACAGCATGCAACGGTATTTGCCAATAATGAATATTGACCTTACGGGGTAAATCTGGTATAAACTAAGGGAACTATGATAACGCTCTATCGGCCTGCATGATATTAGCTGAAAACAAGTTTAGGAATGACCTTTTTATTTACTTTCTTGTTTACTTGTTGGTAGAGACTGGAAGCTTAGCTCATTTGTCCCTCTTTAAAGACCCACCCAATCTGAGATATGTCCATACTTCAAGATCTTTCCAATGCTTTTCTTTATGCCGACTTGAATTGGTTTATAGTCGAAGCATTTTTGCGATGTTTTCTCGACGTTCTCTGAAGATCTTAGTACACAGGATTTTATGTCTTAGAATGTACAATTCATTCAGGGTTTCGTGTCATAATTTCATAATACATGTATATACATGTATATATATATATATATATATATACACACAGATATATATATATATATATATATATATATATATATATAATTATAATAATTGATATCATACCATTCATGATTATGATCATTGTTAGTACGTATTCCTGCTAGTAATGAGAAGCCATGTGTTGCTATAGTTCATGGAAGAGCACATTTGTGTTAGTCAGTTTTAAATAATTTTCGTTCTAAATTTATGTCATTCACGCACACAGACACAAATGTGTATTTATATTACTTTTAACCATAATATGAATCTAAACACACACACGCACACACACATACACACACACACACACACACACACACACACACACACACACACACACACACACACATGTGCATGTATCGTTATTGATCTACCTGACATTTCCATGAAATTAAGCAACCGATCCAGTGGCTGGTAGAGTGGTAATACATGTATATATATCAATTTTGTGTTGTATTTAATAACTTTGCATAAGTGACATACACATGATAGAACAGCACCTGACGTGGTATACGAAATGTTAACATGGTTAACCAGGAAAATCCTTCCAGTCTCTCGGTTAGTATGGCTAATTTAACCATGAAGTTAATAGTCTAGTATTCATACGACTAGTCACTCTTTCAATCTCCACTTATCTCCATCCGAGCCGGAGAAGGAATGGAGAATGATTAGTCTAATGCAGTCAGACCCGTTAATTGAAAATTGTAGTTTGGATCGAAAATGCCCCAAAGCCTGGAAACTAGACTATCTCTCGGCGTACTCGTCATGTAGACATACGGCTCTACCATGGAACCAAAAAGACTTTAAAAAACTGTTTTCACGAAGGATGAATGTTGAATGAGGCGAATTGCGAAATGTCCAAACTCATGAATGGAACAGAGGAATACTCATTATTGTTTGTAGGTGGAAGTGTTAACTTGTTTGTATGCGTTAGTATATGCTTATAGGTATAAGTATATGTATTTGTGGTTTTTTTTAAGTTTCAGTAGGCCTATTTGTTGGAGTGTTATACAATTGTACCGTTCAGCCTTTGGCTGAATTGAACTGTACTTCAACTAGTTATTTTGCATAACATAACGACGTATGGTATAATATAATATATACCCCAGCGACCAACAACAAAACGCCAATCCTACGCACACCATTCCCCAAACAAACACGCCATCTCGATCACAACACCACCAACCAGCCCCACCCCGTGACGTCACACACCGAAGCCTAAAAATAAAGTGATGACTAAGAACTTTGTACATTGTCAACAAACATCGCACTACGTTTATTTTTCGCTATTGTGAACGATCGACTCAAGTCTCAACATGCAACAGGCACGCGTCCGTTCTTTGCTCTCCGTTATGCTGGTCTAATGATTATAACGATGACAGTTGAAATGCAAATAAGACACCAACTCCTGGTTGAAGAGAATCCTGATACACCTTTCGTTGAACTCGCTGTGATCGATATTAGCCTACAATGTCTATATGTTCATTACAGCAACATGTTTGAGCCAGCGATATGGAAAATGGAAACCTTATAGACGATTAATTCCCTTGCCTTGGACGTTATGAAAAATGCATTTTGTTAAATATGTAATCGATTATCTTACGCGAACCAAAGCGTGTTGGTAGGTAACATAAGATTAAGCGACATAGAAATCGGTGAATTGGTCCATAGCCAGATGATCTATGAGTGGTAGCTCATCTGCTTGTGATTCCCATAACACTCTCAGCACCTTGGTGTACATGGTGTACATATAAGCCGTTTTCGTAATGTATTTACAACTTTCGCTTAAACTGCTTAATAACGAATGATGACATTTACCTTTATTTCGTGATTCGATTTAGTGGATGCAACGCATTCTGAATCTTTTACTGGTTGCTACTCGGACAAGCTTATTACCAACGTATTGTTCGAACGACGTGCATAAAATTTGCATAAATAACGAGGATGGTCTATTGTACTGCTCTTGGCACGAGGATGAAAACAATACGGCTTGTCTATTTGTCTCTAGTACATGTCCGTAGCACAAGGGGAAATGCGTAGCGTGACGGGGTCGTGAGGAGTTCTGGAAGTCTGCAAATTGTAAGGAGAGAAGTTATAAAAGCGTGAAATTAAGGAGCTTGGAACACAACAAGTCGTGGCGTGAAATCATACTTGTCAAGCATGACTTGAACTTAATAGCTACGGAGGAATAAGAAGTAAAGCTGATTTACGGTTTAGTGACTGCAACAACACGCTAACATGTTTATTGTTGAAACGAGAAAACAAGTTTCCGTTTGACGATTTTTTTTTCATTGCGTTTTCTCGGACTTCTTGAGATTTTGGCCTAATAACTTTTTTCACTTGAAGCCCTTTCACTAAAATCCTTTTTCTCGTTGACATATATGCCTACAAATCCTGGATGAGGATGATTTAAGGATATTTTACTCAGTTTTATTTTAATTCCATAATGTCCAGATTCTATTATTAGCATAATTGATTTAAAAAAAAACAGTTTTCGTCATTGTGCTATGTGTGTGCGCTTAGACCTAGACTGGATTTTCGCGAACATGGCGATGAATCCTACGATCATTTCTGTATAATCGGCTTGCCCAAAATCTCCATTGTAATTCAGACAACCTACTGATCTATACGATTGTATACGATCAATTTGAATGTGATAATGAATTGATGATATGTATAATTAAATGATATAAATATAATTACATTACAGGCTGATGATCAAGATGTCAAGTTGCTTCCCGTACTGGTAATCTTCGTATCACTAAAACGTTTCTAAATTTAGTTATTAGTTGTCCAATTTTCCTCACGCTTGTCAAATATCACTGCTTCAACTGAGAGCAACTTATTTTTGGACCGGTATTCCCCTTTACATCACAGTATTGATTAATGTCCCTCTCTCGACATCACTCTGCTCCGTATCATCATAGGGTCCATGGTATCATAGAGAGCTCCCGTTGTGTTGGTAATGTATAGGGCCTGTTTACCTATGTAGCAATGTTTTTTTTTATTCTTTCTAAAGTACCATATCTTATGAAGTTGGCGACCATGAAATACCAGGCTTTCATTTCAATTGCCAGTCTAAGAAGCTCAATCTTCTCCACTGATCTAGTCCACGTTACAATGCACTGCAAAAACGTTACTCTTTGGCGTCCACGATCCCTCTTCCCCGCTTTCTTCCCTTTGAGAAACAACCACTCCAAATATTTCCCTTTACCTTTACCAAACATGGAGACCTCTCCACTTTTTATTTGGCTCAGCTATGAGCAGTCATTAAGCATAATAAAAACATATATAAAACTTGAGAGATTCAGGCAGTGTGTAGGACTATGTATTGCGGCAATCAATGGTATCTATCGTTACATTAGCTATCATCAGTTAAGAGGAGCAAGCTATGTTAAAAAGTGTTTTTTTTTAATCCAAATACATAATATTTAAGATTCTACAACCACCATGACTACCAGGCAAGCGTTGCTTTCAGGTTGTCCTGATATCGTTTTGCCCAGAGTTTATACAACAACGTGGTCATCATAACGGCCTATTCAGTTTTACTATTCATAATATGCATGGCTAGTCATAATGTTTTATGAGTACAACGGTCAAGATCGACGACACAATTCAAGTTCAGTAAAATTTAAGATCGCGCACTATAGGCCTATTCTATAAAAAAGTGAACAAAGTAGTTCTCAAAAAGTAAGAAGAATGAATAATTGACATTTCCATCAGTGTTTCTCAATTCATCGAAACATTCGTAGTAAACTCCTGAGAGAAAGAAATACACAAATAAACGAAATGGTGAGTTTGATTTAATGACAAAGGTACACAAAAACCGCAGATCATTTTCAGAGTACAAGATCAACAGAACATGCAGAAGGTCTACTTTTTTTTTTAGAAATTGACAAGCCTTAGCAAGAACAATAATAAGTCAGCGACGAAGCTCAAAATGGTATATGGTTTTATTTCCAGACGGCGAAACAGTGTCGTAAAAAATCATATTCCTGATTACCTAGGTTACAATGCTTCTATCGGAATCAATCGACAATAAACATCAAAATGAAAATTGAATAACAAAGCTATTAAAACACAACTATTTTTAGGCCTCAGTCGATAGTATGGATACAGGTTGAAGCATAGGGTCCATGGTTGAAGGAATTGGTGCGACGTAACGCGTCTTTGGTTATATAAGTTGAGGAAAAGCAGTATCTTTGCATTTGTTTAAAGGGCATATACTGTACTGGGAAGGCAAAAAAGCCTTCAAAATGTAATTGTTAGCAGTCTTCTTGCCAATGGTCTTAAATTCATGTATTGTCTATTTTAGAAACTTGCTGAAAGTTATTTGCCCTCAAATGATCTACATTTGGAGAAATGTGTGATTAAATCACAAATCTTCAAAATGTTCGGCCCGAACATTTTGAGGATTTAATCATTAATCATTAATTACTCCATATGGGGATCATTTGAGGGCAAATAACTTTCACAAGCTTCTAAAATGGACAATTCATGAATTTAAGACCATTAGAAAGAAGATTGCTAACAATTACATTTTGAAGGCTTTTTTGCCTTCCCAGTACATATTTCAGGTTGTGGTGAATGTGTGACATGATTACGTACATGATGTGATCGGACTTTTTTGAAATACTATCGAGAGTCATTAACTTGGCATAGCAATCCCCCCCCCCCCCCCTCTACTGGTGCTAGGATATGAAACTATCACGAATGCTAAGTTTAGGTCATTGTAATTCTATATGCACTACGTGATGAGGCAGAACTTTCTAAAAAAAACCGTGGTATCACTCATATAATATCTTATATTACGGCTATATTTAGACAAGACACAACGAAAACTAGATCTTCCAACTGAACTACAGAATTTGGTAATCGTGTAAGTCCATATATAAAGAAGTTTGCATCGCCGCTGAGTGAAAGAATCTAACTGAAAATATAACAACACGAACAATTAGATGCGTCTAGTCATTTGACACGAATGTATGAGCATTTTTAACACATTTTTGAACAAAAGTGAAATTGATTGAACAATTTTAGAAACATTTGTTACTAATCTATATAGAGATGACTGGAATTAATATCAATATAAAAATGCAAATATTTTGTTTTCAATTAAACGTATTTAACTATAGCCCGTGTAAGACAACATTAATGAGAGAAGATTTTCTCTTTAGTTCTCCAAGTTTGCAGTGATGTAAGTCTTAAAGTCCTACATGCAGAGTTCCGAGTTCTTAAATGGTATTTTCTAAAAAAAAAAAAATGCATACATCACAATAATAAGAACACTGTAGAGGTAAAATATAATGCGTTCATCATCGACAGTACCACCGGCGTTCATATTTCCTTGTATCATTTTTAACTTTTATTGCCGACAGAGCCATTCCAACCATCAATTATTAAGAGGCTTAGGCTCACTCTAAAAATAGAAACTAAAACGACTTGTTCAAGACGAGTTGCGACATGTTTGTTCATGTTTTGATGTATTCCATTTCAATTTAACATGTCCAATGACGTCATATTGAAGATTTGCGCATGCCCTAAGTCTTGCCCCCGTGCAGTACCTGCATCCAGAATGGGTGTTTGTATTCTTCATGATGAAAACGAGCCCCTCGAACTCGTGACTTGGGGCATGCGCAGTACTTCATTGTGACGTCATCGGACCTAAACGCCAGGCACCATATTCATGATGATTAAACCCGGACTCCCTTGTAGACACGATGCCCATGATGCCGCTCTCAAATCCCGGTTTCCAACTTTGTCCCTCTTTGCAACACCAATCATAACTCTTTCCATAGCCCTTCCGCTTACTTTAAGTTTTCTCTCGGTGTACTCGTTATGACTGTATTAAACGTACTGCTCTACCATGGATCCCAAGAAGACTAATAGACTAATCATTCTGAATCCCATCTCTGGCTTCAAGAAAAAAGGGAGAATGCAAGAGTGACTAGTCTTGTAAGTACTAAACTCTTATCTTTAAGTTTGAATTAGCCATGTCCAAACGCCTGGACGGCAGGCTAGAGGGAGGAGGGTAAATACCATACAGGTAAATGGCATCTGTTATGACTGCGCACATCATCGCCAGCATCTTTACCGCAAACCACTCAACCATGTCCACATCGTGTTTAACAACGCCCCATTCCGACCCAGGTGTTGCCTTAATCATTAACTAGCACCGATATACGCTATTCCCACCTGCAAGAACTGGTACCGAGTGACTTCAATGTCTTTAAAGGGAAAGTTCGCCCTGAAGATAAATTGATTTCAATAAAAGCAGACACATGAAAGAATCATATTAAAGAAGGTTTGACGAAAATCCGTGAAAGAATAAGAAAGAGACGATTTTTCAGGGTTTTTTGTGACGAAAAAGGAACATTAATCCTTTGAGAGAAATTAGTAAACAATTTATAGGAGAGTATCTCACAAGTGACGTCACAAAATTGGGAATTTGAGAATTCATTACCTTTGTCGGATTGATATCAAACCTTCACTATTTGTTTTGCATTTAAAAAAAAAAGGTTACTTCAGGCGGACTTCCCTTTAAAATATTGTTGGATTATAAATGGAATGTCTCTAGAAAAAAATAATAATGCTGCGGAAATACTCTTTGGCAAGAACGGTATCATCAAGTAAACACATTGTACAGTTCGGCCCGTTTTCATAGCACATGTACCATAGTGATTCCGAGAACAATATCAATGATAATAAATGAATAATGATGTATCATGTTGGTTTAGTTGGCGTCCTATATAGTTAGTACAGGTTCAGTACACTGTTTGCTTGAAACCTCTTTTGTGAACAAGGGCATTACAGAGAGAGAGAGAGAGAGGGGGGGGGGGGAGCGAGAGAGCGAGAGAGCGAGAGAGAGAGAGAGAGAGAGAGAGAGAGAGAGAGAGAGAGAGAGAGAGAGATACATTCCATTAAAATGTATAATAATAATAATACTACTACTAATAATAATAATGATAGCGCCGTTCTTGTATAGCGCATAATACCCTTGACAGGGTCTCTATGCGCTTAGAAAAGAGGAAAATAAGAAGGAAGACAAAGAAGATGCTGCATCGAAGACAAAAATTCCAATGACCAGTTACTAATTACCAAATATGCACATTACAATTATACATTATTTCAATTACTAATTACTACTGAACAAGTGGGTTTTGAGTAAGGAGTTGAACTTTTCCACTGTGTCAGCATGTTTGATATGAGTTGGGATTGGGTTCCACAGTGCCAGTGATGCATGACAAAAACTACGCTTACCATAGTAATTGGTAGCGATACCGGGTACATGTACTACAAATAAATCTTTTTGGCGTGATCTCAGATTTCTACCAGGTTCATATTTCATAAGGAGATCAGTAAGATATGTTAGATGAAATATTTTGCTAATTAGGGTTTTGTCATGATATCATTACTAAACTGCTCTCCTGACTCAAGGAGCGACCGTGAGACATGTATGTGCGCATATTCGTGGGAACGACGCTCATTGGCCACATCTGGTTGCTTGGTAGGTTTCCGCAGTAATTACGTCGGGGGGGGGGGGGGGGGGGGGAGTAATAATACGCTGACGTGCATAACCACTGGGTACCTTTGGTAGGCCTTTACAAGTAAAATGACTTGAAAAGAAAACAAAAAGGAAAGCAAACAGGTATATCAGCCTATTAATAAAGTTCAACTGAGCGGTAATCTGAAGGTGATGAGCCACTAGATTCAACGTTGGAGGGAAAGCAGGCATATCATCGAGAAACGGATCTATCCTTTAAAATCTCGAGTTGTATTACTATTTACGTTCAAGTCATTGACGTTGTATGACTAAATATCAGTTAGTATCGTCGCTTATGATTTCATTTGCCCTCGGTATTAAAATTTGACACCAATAGTGTGTTGGACAAAAACAAAGCGTACTTAATTTGACACCAACATGATTATCAAATGGACACCAAGAACATGTGTTAGATTCGTCACTTACTCTTGATTATATCGGGTATCATTATACGAATAATTGAAATAGTGTTCCATCATGGACGTACTCAACGCTATCATATTCGTGGAATCGAAAAGTGTTTCCGGCCAGCCAGTGCGAAAGGAAAGTTCTGCGTTCACACTGAACATGACAACATGCTTGTATATCGAATGAGAGCCAAACGAAACTAGTGAGGGATTCTCCATTAAGAGTGCGTTCACACTGCTGTAGTTGACCGCATTCGCTGCGTTCACACGCAGTGTCGCCTCTTGCGAAGCAATAAACTGTCCTATGATTCATGATGTGAGGGACCGTCTGTTAAGGGGTTTGCCGCGATGGGGAAACACCGGCGTCAAAGTACCGGCGGCGAGCTGTAGTAGCGGCAGCGGTGGGTGGCTCCAATGTGAACGCAGCTTAGATAAGGAAGATGGGGGACTGGTCACGGACTGGTTAATCTGGCAAAATATTAATTTGCTGTTTGTTGTTTGCTCACGTTCATGTACGTTGTTTGCATAACTGTCTGGACTCCCATGACGTCATAGCTTCATAATGACTGTTGACACTCTCCGGATAATAACACTGTGTGTTGAAGTGTTGAGTCACGTGACCGTGATGGAAGGCGAGATGGAAGAGGAAACTTAATGACACGCACACACACACACAAACACACACACACATATATATATGTACGTGCGTATGTATACATGCACTTACTCTCTATTGCTTCGATGGGCATACACACTACCACCACCACCAACAACAACAACAACAACAACAACAAAGAAACACGCCATTACCATCTTCTTCCAGCACAACTACCATCACTATCATCGCCATCATCTCCACCAGCTCCACCAACACAACCATGTTCATTACCACAACCAATCTCTATAACCACCATCACTACCACCACTACTAACACCACCACAACACTACCACTACCACCACCACTTCCACCACCTTCACTACCATCATCACTCCCATCACCATTACCACCACCACTACCACTACCACCTCTTGTGTCATCACCACCGCCACTACCATTACCACCACCACTACCACCACCATTACCACCACCACCCCCTATGATTATACCATCATCAATACCACCACTGCCACTACCACTACCACCACCACCACCCACCCTCTATCACTACCACCATCACTACTATCACCACCATCACCACTACTAAAACCACCACTACCACCGCCACCCCTCTACCACCTCGACCACGACCACCCCACCATCATGATCGTGTTTCTTTCTTCATAACACTTTGCATTGAAATCAAAATTTGGAACACAATATCTATCCATTTCACCTACATGCAATCATCAGAAGATAAAGAAAGTACAACCATGGGTTCGTGGTAAGGTCCATGGTACACCCAAATTGCCGATTTGGTAACAGCCCGCTCATTCCTATCTCTAACAATGTCAACGCCGTTTCAAGTTTGGACACGCTCAGAAGCGGTCTACAATAATAAAAGACGAATACATAACATGCATCATTAATATGAAACTAGATATGTACCATCACACTTTCATAACGGATATCATTTCAGTCTATAAATATACGCCTCGCACTGGACAGGTTTCGGCCTGTCAGTAAGCTCAAAAGCTATGAAATAGACTCTGTCAAATCATAAAGTCAATACCAGATGAAAGGAAAAGACGTTTCTGGTATCGATGGTATGTGCCGTACCGTTATGTCGGAAACGAAACCCTTCTGAAGTTTCCTTCTGCAGATTCTCCCAATTATTATTTCACATTCGAGATAAAATTGATTTGAGTACACATTGTTTACACGAGAACACATCAAAAATCAAAATGATATTTACATTCTGAACAAAGAAACAAAACAAAATGCGAAGGAACGATACTCAAATAACAGCACTGACTGCAGGCAGGAGCAACAACAGGCCACGACTTGTCTAATGCTTTCCTGGTAATGTCTGGGTAAATCGGTGCGATATTATGCTCACAAATAGACAGACATTGACCCAATTGACTAATGGAATGATTGTTCAAATGTACACGATGTTTAACAATACATTATCTGCTAAAGGATTTTTTTTATTTTATCATATTAACAGACTCGTATTTTGTACCACAAGGTACATCATTACGATATTGTGGTTTATAGTGGTCTGTACAGTGTTGTACAGAATTTCATGAAGTATGCAAAGTGGCTAGCCCTCTCAGTTCCATGCACTGATAGTCACATATCCAAGATATCATCATCAACTCGGTATCTAGCCCATGAGGCTGAATGAGTTAATAAACATGCGCTTCCGCCTGACAAGAAATGTACATTTTAATAGTAATTATGTGGCTGGATCGCTTCAATATTCAATACGAAATTGACATCACTAGAGTTCGCATGATCTATATTTTAGACCACCCGATTAAAAATGTAATTCCATTTTTTTTATCTGCTTTAGTATGAAAGTTGTTGAACAGTCTCGGCAGTATTTCATTCTGTTTCACCTCCTGAAAGTTGTATTTGAACACCAATTGCTTGGCCTGCACGCGGTATAGTCCACCTTTAAACTCGGACTTGTTATGACATGTGCAACAGACGACAACAGGCGAAAATGAAAGGAAAATGCGTTTTTTGTGTGTGTGTTTGGATCCGGTTATGTTTTTTTTTCTTCATACGAGCTGATACTGATATGCATTGGGCTGTCAGTGATTGATACAATCACTGAGTGCAATCCTATGGACAAGAGACTTAAATTACGTGGAGAAAAGATGGGTTTTCAGTGCAGTTTTGTATGATTCATGAATTGGCTATGATAGGGGAGTTTTGGGCAAGAGACTGGGTTAATACTGAGTTGACTGATACCCGCATAGGTCTAACAATTGTTTCATTTTTTAAAACAAACAGTAGGTTAGAATCGCCCTTTTGTGCTATATGTGTGACAGTTCTTGGTCATATTTCTTAACGTGAAACTGTGCTCATGTACCAACCATAATCATGACGTATATATTGTACTTCATTTGTCAGTCCTCTTGAGGAACTGGATTATCTTTCAAAAAAAGTTTATGGCAAACAACACTGCTTGTTTTCTCTTTCGTATTCTTCATCTTATTCTTCATCTACTCATTTTGGTTTGTTCTTCTAGGCCTGTACGCTGCAGAGACCAACCACCTTCAAACTCAGACTTGTTATGACATGTTCGACAGAAAACAACAGGCGAAAATGAAAGGAATATCTTTTGGTGTGTGTTTAGATCCGGTTATCTTTTGCTCATATGAGTTGATACTGATATGCATGGGGCTGTCAGTCAGTGCGTGGTGCGTGTGCTTCTACTTATATCGTCTTTATATCTCCCTTTTGTCTACTTCATCTTCATCACCATCATCTTCTCCTTTGTCTATAGTCTGATGTCCAGTGCTTACCCTCTGGTGACGTCATTTTATTTGCCGATGCCCCTCTGGTAATGGCGCGAAATACAAGCCCAGTAAATTATCCCGATCGTGATGTCGATGTCACCAGCTATTGTCCAATGTTTTCTTTCTTTTTACGAGCATGACATATTGTTCTTCCTTTTATTGCTCAAAAGGGATCAGAATGGGTTTAATGATCGCATCAAAAGGTATAAATGAACTAATTACGCAATTAAAGCGACCACTAACTATCGTGAGGTCGTTTTTTGTGTCAGCTATTATCACGATCACTCAACGTATGCAGGGGTCTTAATTATGTTAATTATGTTAATTAGCGCAGTCTTGATTGACACATTGTGTAAACAATAGCTGTCATACACACCGCCCCTCCCTCCTTAACCCGTTGTGAGTCGTACACACTGCTGCTATATGGGATGTGTGTGTATTACTTGTGACAAAGGCACATGTGGAATTCAAAGGGTGAACAGTATCTCTTTCAACCAATTATCTCATTCCCCCCTCCCTCTCTTTCTCTCTCTCTCTCTCTCTCTCTCTCTCTCTCTCTCTCTCTCTTTCTTTCTCTCTCTCTCTCTCTTTATCTCTCTCTCTCTCTTGTTCTTCTCTCTCTCTCTTTCTCTTGTTCTTCTCTCTCTCTCTTTCTCTCTCTTGTTCTTCTTTTCTCTCTCTCTCTCTCTCTCTTTCTTGTTTATCTCTCTCTCTCTCTCTCTCTCTCTCTCTCTCTCTCTCTCTCCCTCCCTCCCCTCCCCCTCTCTATTGTCTGTGTGTCTCTCTCTTTCTTTCTCCCCCATTTGTCATTACTCCCACCTCTCCCCTGTCTCCATTCCTCTATGTTTATCTGTCTTTCTGTCTTACGTTATTTCATTAATAATCCATTCCCCCCTCCCTTTTCCATCAATTGCTATGTATGTTCATGACGTTTTTATTTCTTTCTGTCATGATATCATGATAATACTCCCCATTCCCCCCTTTTCTCCCCCTCCATTTCTCTGTTTTTTTTTCGAAATAATTATAATTCGCTGTTCCAACTGAACCACAACAACATCTTTTGTTATCATGCTAATACCATCATTGACCAGAATTAGGATTATTTAGGTGACCATCATCAAAGCGGGATTAACTTCTTTATAACTGTGTAACAATAGCAAAATGCAACATATTTACAAAACGTATCCTTTTTCATCTTAACATTTCCTTGACACGATAACTAATTTCGTAAATGCATGACCAAAGTTGGGTTATTAGTTGCTTCTTTCAAAACAAATGTCTGTCATGGCAAGTTGTTTACAAGTTTAAATCGGTTTCAATCACCTTGTCACCTTTCCATAAAAGCTGATTGCAATGGATGACATTTGTACAGATTCTCAGAACACGTTTTCGCGTAATCCTTCCAAATCACGCAATTAACTCAAATCCTACACGTATAAAAAAATAATCAAGGTTATAAATATTATCGAAACGCCCTTTTCCTCACATTTGCCAATGGGGAATTTATATTTAAAAAAATCCATTGAAGGCATGATGGAACTTGACAATTGTAAAGCCTTAAGTCAAAAAGACACTATAGACTACAGTTGATGTCCCGTGGTCAGGTGGTTTTGAAGTGAATGTGTAAGAAGTATTGAACATATTTAGCAAGTATTGAATGTATTCAAGACCGAATTCATCGAAAACCTACAAATAGAACACATAAAAAAAGAAAGCTTTTCGATTTGAAATGTTGAGCAATCCATGGTATCTCTAGGTAAAAATATCTCTGTTCAAACTTACAATGATTATGGCAGGTAAGCGAATATTGCTGCCAATGTCCACCGAAGAATAGACGTTGTTCTGGTTGTGCATCATTTAAAGGGTTTCTAAATTAGAAAAATAAGTTCCCACTAATCAATGTAAAATTATCCACTAAAACGAATTTCACATTCGTTTGCCCCAATAAAGTCTCATTTTGATGAAAATTTGAAAAAAAAAAACCCGCACGCCTCCAGTGACGTATGAGAAGTCAGAATGCCATAAATGCCAACGGCGTAAATAAAATGTTTTATTCACGCAATTCAAACAATACGTTACCAATGGGAACCCCTAAGCTTGTTCGAGGTTTGTCTGAGTAGCAACAACTAATAGATTCAAAGTGCATTCCATCCATTGAATCTCAATGACAAGATACAGGTGAATTCAATAACGCGTTGCTACGCAGTTAGGGGGAAAGTTGTAAATACATTAAGAAAATGGTCTATTGTTGACTTCCGTACAATCTATGTAGTTTTGACTTCTCATACGTCACTGGAGGCGTGCGTTTTTTTTTTCAAATTTTCGTCAAAATGAGACTTTATTGCGGCAAACGAATGTGAAATTCGTTTTTAGTAGATAATTTTACATAGATTAGTGTGAACTTATTTTTCTAATTTAGTAACCCTTTAACCATTTATGTGCCAGACCAAATATTCTCAAATTGCTCTATGGGATAAGTGTGTATTCATAGTGAAACAATCCACAGGAATTACATTAAGGTTAAAGATTTAAACAAGATGGTTGCGTGCGATGGAATGGGAGATTGCATTAGGCGTACCATTTTGGAGAAGATTAGTCTCAAGATAAAAGTAGTTTCCATGATCGTTACGATGATATTGCTTAATTTAATTGTCAACGCGTGGGCGTTCTCTTCCTTATTTGCATAGCCCTTTCTTTAGCCTTTGTGAGTCTGTAATAAAGAACAATTACGGCTCACCAGGAATGCGAGGTTAATGATGTTATGCATTCCATTGCCGTGATTTAAAATGAAAAAAAGTCATATTAACTCGTTGTTTATTTGTCTTAAAACAAAATCAAATTTCCCCTCCCCCGTGTAGACTGCGAGACAAAAGAGAAAGATGGTGGGATGCAATCTCGTTAATGGTTTACCTGGTATGATTCAGCACAACCTATTGTTTTGGTCCATATGTAACGGACCACTCCAAATAAACGCGGGGGATCCGGTATTTCCTAAAAACTTGTTTTCGTGCCTTTGTGGTCACGTCCCAAGCGTGGCGTGACGGACAAATATGCAGCCCTTTCACACCTCGCATTTAATTTCGTCATCAAATATGGCACGAACGCAACGAATATGGCAGTACTATACTAGAATGATAAATGGTCACCATGATGATCATTACTTAGTATGATGATCTACATTTATAAATGCTAATTGTCCTTCTGAGATTTCAAATTTAAAACAGAAGTAAATTTCTGGAATGCGGCAATGTGCCTATACGTCGCTCTATGTTCCATACAATGTGTAGATTATATTATTTGAAATGGAGTATTCCGTGTGTCACACCAATAACTCTGTTATCAAGTTGAAATTAGCTTAGGGTGTGGTTGCAGATATCCGTACCATTTGATCTACCTCAATCTATTTTCACTGATATGTCGTCTACAAGCTTAAGCTGATATTTAGTAAGTAGGGTTAGGTTTAAAGATCAGAATGACTGTCGGGGTTGAGCTTAGTGTGAGGGTTCTGGCCTGTGCTGGGGTGGGGGCGGGGGGGGGGGGGTAGTATGTTTAATTCGTCCTAAGGGTAGTTTCAAGGTTGCTGTATTTTAACTTGTAGATGAGATGAGATTATACCTAACATGAGAAGACCAAAATGACTATGGCCCGGTTTAGCACAGCTCAAACGTCGTGTGTGAAGCGAACCCTCGATGCGACGCGCCTCGTCTGCGCAATAAATGTAGCCAAACAAAGACGTCATGAATCATTTCGTTAATGTCTCAGCGGTATATTGACTTAGGGGATTACGGGACGTTAATTAAAAGGCGAGTTTAGTTTGAACACTGCGTTGTAGGTCTGGCCATGATATGTGTGGGATGTTGTACTATGCAGACACGATGCCCTAGTCTGCCTGTCACTCAAACCGGCCTCATCATGCTCATGGAGTCTGGATGTGAACGCGAGTCACGCGAGTTGAGAGCAGGACATCGACAAACTTAGTCTGTAAGCACAGACTCTAATTTGACACTTTGATACACTTTATCGCGCCTTGAGTGAAGACTTTTCCACTCCCTGACTGGTCGATTACACCCCCTTCTTTCCCCTATTGCAATTAGATTGCTCGCTTAACAAGAATTTTGAATAAGGACGACAGAACACTTCCAATAGAAATTGGCCCGTATTTTGGTTAAACCCAACAGTGTACTAAACCTGGACTTCCTTTATGCGACGCCAAATAAAACAACATGAAACATTATCATTGATTCAATATAATCGATTTTGTCTTTCGGGATCACTGTGGTATAATGCGTTTGTCTGCTTAACGATTCCAACGAATAATTGAAACCCCAACTGTTGTGTTTCTGTGATGAAAAATCTGATTTTTGCGACAGCATTACATGAAATATTCTGCATTTTGCGTCCCGTAAAGTTGATTTACGTTTAGGGCTCGGTCTAAGTTAAAACACTGTGGTGAATATGTCTCTCTTTCAGGTCAAAACATCAAGTTTTTTTAAAATGATAGAAAACACGATAAATGGA
Source organism: Arbacia lixula (assembly GCA_963669155.1). Taxonomy (NCBI): domain Eukaryota; kingdom Metazoa; phylum Echinodermata; class Echinoidea; order Arbacioida; family Arbaciidae; genus Arbacia; species Arbacia lixula. The sequence goes on from OZ022597.1 coordinate 16,352,798, forward strand.
CGAACATTTTGAAACACTGTGTGTGCTACATATTCCCTTTTAAACACCTTATTCCCTCAGAGCAGCAGTTTAGATGGCACATAACCCGTTAAAAACATACTTCAGATTATAGGAACTCAAAGTGACATTGAATCGGTTTAAACTGACCATTACATTCCATCTGGGTTTTTTTCTGACCGGTGTCGTCTTCAATAATACAATAATACCTCAGGCCCTTGGAGTGATAACACATTTTTAACATCACAATCTCAGCAAAGTCAATACAATCAAAGTTGCTGCCGGGAGCCCTTTACATGTCAGCTTCAAGAGAAGGGGTGATTATGAAGAAAATTGATGATTACATGGATAAATCAAACTTCACGTTCCATTTGAAAAGGAAACTGATTTAACTGAGCATAAAATCGACCCTACAAAGTTAAATGTATTTCATGCTGTGAATGAGAAAAACGTCCATGTTGAATGTCATATTTTTCAGTGCGGACCTTCATACTGTTTTTTTTTTGTGGTTGGTACAATGTTTGAGAGAACTTGATTTTGTCTGCGTAAACATGATAAGGATAATGCCTTTAATACCTTTAATCAAAGTACATGCATACACACGTCTTGCTTTGTAGAAGGACATGACATTGAAGAGCGGTGTATATAACAGAAGAGGTGTGTAAATATTTGGCCGTTATAATCTAGCGTCCTATTAATTATCTGAAAACTTGACTTTTATCGAAGAATCACTGCATGGGATATCTGTCTTCTCAGGGATGTGATCTTGACAAAATGCAATGATACGAGGACCCACATCTACTACTCCCCCCTCTCTCTCTTTCTTTCTCTCTCTCTCTCTCTCTCTCTCTCTCTCTCTCACTCTCTTTCTCTCTATATCTCCTTTCTCTTTCTCTCCCCCCTTATTCTTTCTCTGAGTATATCATATATACTTTTTGAATGATATATGTATTGTGCTTGTATTTCTTCTTTTTGTTCTTTCGTTTACAAATAAATCGATCCGTTGAGAGATGTATTATGTTATACATAATCACATGAATTTTCATTACATTTTAACATGTTCTGATATTTACAAGGAGGGTAATGGTCCTGAGCAAAATAAAACAAGTTAACGTATAAAACTAATAACTTATATGTAGTTCTCTTGGTTCATCCAATGTTTTAGAGAATTTGGTAATGTCCGCAAAAAAAGAGAAGGGTGTTATTGTGAGCAGAAAACAGACCTTTATAAAGTTGACAGTCGCGTGGTTTGCATGGTTGTATGCCTCATGGTCCGATGCCAATGTCAACATGATTAAGCAAGAACCAAATCATCAACAGAATAACCGCGATCGTGAAAAACAAGATTGTGTTTGCATACACCATATCATCATCATGACGTCACCATGAGAATCAGGAAAACAACCTAAATGTATGTGATATTATTTCTCTCACTTAGAAGCATGTATTTATGTTATCTGTAATACTTTTATACTTGTCGTTGTATCACACAATATATCTGTTGATGTTTTTTTTTTAATTATTTTTTTAATGGGGTGAGGGGGTGATTTGCTTTATGAGTATGGGTAAACATGCAAACATGTACACCATAGCAGACTATTTTAATTCTGTGAACCTAAAGCTCCTATTCATGATCATTAGTACCCATGTTAAGCTGTGTTTGTCTGTGTCTCAGCATTGGGGTTTATGTGCACAATAGACGTGGTAACTCAACAACATTGTTAACAATGCTTTCAGTGTGCAAAACATCAGCAGCGAAACATTACAGGGGTCGTAACGAGTGGTTTAATATAACTATGATTACGAGCTGGAGTAATCATTTGCTATCTTTGCTATCTATTATGTCACATTATACATTAAATGTAATATATAAAGTTATAAATGTACATTAATTGTAATGTCGGGGTAGGGGTGGGGATGATTTACCCCCCACCTAACCCCCACCCCAACCTCCCCAAGTCAAAACAACAAATCCTTCATTCTAAACGTTCATGTGTCCGTGCCCGTTCATTATGTGGTTAGAAGTATCGTTTATATAGGATTAACTACAACCTTCTCATACCCCGTCGATATTACCTCAAATTTCAAAGTGACCCTATCACCAACCTATTTCAATGACTTTGTCTCGACCACAGACTTTAATGAGCGCAGTAGCGGAGTGGTCCCTGACAATTCTGAGTAATTTTCCACTCTGTTTGTGAATAGAGAGATTCCTCGTAACGCTCCACTCAATTCTAAAAATAAAGCAATAATGAAGCCTTCTCACCAGTGTGTGGCGCTATTTAGGATTTCTTAGAAGTAATCTGAATAAAGGCCCAAAAAAAAAATTGTATACTTGTACACTTGTATACAACTTGTATACTTGATTGGTTGGATATATACCATATTAGTTTAATACTTATGGAATATATTTTTGTAAATATGTTTGTGCTTATAATGTATGGGACAATGTATTCTGTTTATAATGTAAGAACAATTTTGTTCCTCTTCATATCATTTTGTATAATTATGAATTATGAAACTTAAAAAAGCTTATGAATTATGAAAGCTTAAAAAAAATCATACCTTTCGTATTCCATGCGCCTACGTCACACGGCTATACGCGACTTCGACATTGTGTCAAAAGACAGAAAGACTTCAAAACCATGACCATTACGCCTATATTGATACCAATATCATTACAGATACCAATACAAAAAAATACTAATACCACAACAATCACGATCACGGTCTTGAGGGGATCGAACATCATATTTTAGTGTCAATGTACAGCATTATAAATAAAGTTTGCCTGAGATAATAAATGCATTATTATTTTGTTTATGTAAACTGATCAATAACGCATCATTCAAAAGAAAAATGATACCATCATAAGCTCGATTGGAACCGTGATCTCGATCAAACAACAACAGCACCATGTACCACTCCGGATACTGATTATTATACGACTACCGATTCACATTCTTCATCCTCAACATCATTGTCATCGTCATCATCATCATCATCATCATCATCGTCGCTATTATCATCAGCATCATCAGCATCATCATCATCGTCATCATCATCATCGCCATTATCATCATCATCATCATCATCATCATCATCATCATTATCATCATCATCATTATCATCATAATCATTATCATCATATAGTTTGACATTCAAACAATGCAATTAAACTTGCAATCATTTCTTTATTTTCAAGTTTTCATTTAAAAAGACAATGTTTGTTTACTCTGTAACCTGTTTCCAGTTTTGATATTATGAGGCAAGTTCTCATACAGTATCGTCTACTGATAATAATACTACTACCAATTCACATTCTCCATCCTCAACATCATTGTCATCGTCATCATCATCATCGTCGCCATTATCAACAGCATCATCAGCATCATCATCGTCATCATCATCATCATCGCCATTATAATCATCATCATGATCATCATTATCATCATCATCATCATCATCATCATCATCATCATCATTATCATCATCATCATTATCATCATATAGTTCGACATTCAAACAATGCAATTAAACTTGCAATAATTTCTTTATTTTCAAGTTTTCATTAAGATGTGATATCTCTTAAAAAAGACAATGTTTGTTTACTCTGTAACCTGTTTCCAGTTTCAATATTATGAGGAAAGTTCTTAAACAGTAAGTATCTTCTATCATTTTCCGTGGTATTTACAGAAATTATTTCATGTTTGACCGGTTAAAAGGACTACGCTGCCTTTAACGTTGACGCCCATGATACAAACAAGACCGGCTACGGACTCCAATCCCGCGAAGCCCCGAACCCCTGAGGGGTCATACCGTCACCTCGAGAGGGGCGAGCAGGCGACAGGGGACTGGGGTTGGGGGAAGGGTAGATAGCAAGGGAGCCGGGAGGGGTGCTGGAAAAGTGCGGGAGGGGTGCGGGAGGGGAAAGGGGGGGGGGGGGGGGGAGGGGGAAGGGGTAGTACGTGAGGGGTCCAGAGTGTGGGAGAGGTGAAAGTTGGAGTGCGGGAGGAGTCCGGGAGTGGTAAGGGAGGGGTAAGGGAGGGGTAAGGGAGGGGTTCGGGAGGGGGCTGATTGTATTTTGGAGATGCTTGGTAGAAGATCATTTTAAAAGTTTATTTGTATTTAATGAGTACAGTACTCTCTCTCTCCAGGGTAGCCCCGTTAGAGCGCCTGTTCTGTTATTCAATGTCGCCCTGATTACATGTTGCATAACATTACATTAACCATTATAGACAATAATGTATGGAGCGAGCCGTTTCAGAAAGGAAAGTTTGCCGGCACAAACCCCGCCAGCCAATCAGTGAGCGCGTCTGTGATGGCGGAGTCTACCTATCACATTTGCTGCTGCTGCTGTTTTTGTTGTTGTTGTGGAGAGCGAATGGCAAGGGCGTGTGTGTGTGTGTGTGGGGGGGGGGGGGCGGTGAAGAAAGTGTACAGGCAGGTAAAAAGGGGTGGGGCCGAGGAATAAGGTGTGTGGGTCAGGTGAAGAGGGTGGACAGGGGGGAGGGGGGCAGGCAAAGAAAGGAAGGCGCGCGGGGGAGGGGCGATGGTGGGGGCCAAGGTGGAGGGAGAAGGGGGGGGGGGGTAGGTGCAGAGGGTGTTCAGAGGGGTAAATTGTATGGTCGTATTCCTCTTTGATCTGTGTTCCTAGTTACATTTTGAGATGAAGGAGAAGGAGAAAATGGGTTTGGACGAGGAAGGAGAAGGGATGTGAAAAGGGAAGAGGGGCGTGTGTGGACTGGGGAAGGATGTAGCAAAATGAGATGCGGGCAAACCAACAGGCGGACAGCGATAGAGATGGGAGTGGCGATGCGGTGACAGAGATAGTGAGATGGCAAAAACACACCAGTTTCCATGGAGATATGAATGCCTAATGCAAACCGCAGTCCTGATGTTGTCGTTATTTAGTCTGTGACGCTGTTTTGACGCAGTCTCAAGGATTTTGTTTTCCTGTCGTCATGCCAATCAACTAAGCGACAAGAAAAGGGTATTAACTCTGTACGTGTCACTGGTACTGGGAAGACAAAAATACAATGATAAGGTTACCGTGAGCAGACTTCTTGCTAATGGTCTTAACTTCATGTATTGTCGATTTTAGAAACTTCCTGAAAGTCATTTGCCCTCAAATGATCCACATTTGCAGTAATCCTCAAAAAGGATTTGTAATTTAATCACTAATTACTTCAAATGTGGATCATTTGAGGGCTTAAACTTTCAGCACGTTTCTAAAATGGACAATACATAAATTTAAGACCATTAGCATGAATATTTCTCACGACCACGTGTTTTGAAGGATTTTTGTCTTCCCAGTACAGTATAATTTAGTGCACGCGTGATATACACACTCACATCGAGCAAACCTTGGAGTCTGCAGAACATGCCAAGGATTAATTCGAGGCACTTACAAACACAAAGAAAATGAAAAGCACATACCCTTTTTTAGAACGTCCCTCCCAATAATACTGGAAACTGCGTTTGAGAGAAGTTATTGATTGATTGAAAGATTTCAAGTTCGTTTTGGAAGGATCGTTCAAAACCTAGGGGGTCCTGTATAGCCTATACGCAATAGCACACATCGCAGCTTTGCGCACCGCGTAATGATGCGCTGGAGCTAACTGCTGAACGATACACTGAACGTTACAATACCATATGATGAACGTGATTATAGTTTCCAACGTAACCAGGGAGAAGCAGAGATCGAGATCACGGAGTATTAAAAAAAAGGTTATTGCAGGTCTATGTTTATCGTGTTCTGTATGAATTCTATCTCATGTTTTTCATGATTGTGTTTTTTTTTTCTTATAATCTGGAACTCTATGTCCTAGTGGGCTAGTGGTTGTAAGCAGTGGTACGTACGTCGTTTTAAAGAATTGTATTTTGGTGGTAAAAATGGAGACGGCACCTTTAAGCTCGTTCCTAGTCTAAAATAAGAAGTGAACTCTATCCGCTGTCTAATTCAGCCAACTCGGTAGCGCACTTGGCCCACGTCCAGACGAGACCGACTCAAGACGCTGTCAGTTACACCGTCCTCATCTTGGTCACGTGCCGCCCGTGATCCCCTGCCTGGGTTACCCTGACCCCCCGCGGAGTTGACCTCCACTCAACCCTCACCTCAGCTAGTCTGGCTTCCAGATGTTCGTAGCGAGTGATTTAGCAGCGTCGGCGTCCCGTGGGGCTGGCAGCGGTTGCTAGTCTCTCGGCAACGCTGGAAATGCCTTTTCTTTTCCCCCTTTTCTTTCCCTTTCCAGTCCTTTGTTCTTTGTATTCCTTTGTCTCCTCTATTTATTCTTCTGCTCTTTTTACTTCTTCTACTTCCACTTCTACTTCTACTACTTCTACTACTACTACTACTACTACTACTACTACTACTACTACTACTACTACTACTACAGATGCTGCTACTACTATTGCTACTACTTCTACTACTACTACTACTACTACTACTACTACTACTACTACTACTACTACTACTACTACTATTACTACTATTACTACTACAGCTGCTGCTGCTACTACTAGTGCTACTACTTCTACTACTACTGCTACTACTACTACTTCTACTACTACTACTGCTACTACTACTACTACTACTACTACTACTACTACTACTACTACTACTACTACACTCTTAAATTCACGTGTTGTCCATTTTGGAGCCTTGCTGAAAGTTATTTGCCCTCATATGATTCACATTTGTAATAATCAGTGATTAAATCACAAATCCTCAAATTGTTCGGCCCGAACAATTGGAGGATCTGTGACTAAATCACTAATCTCTCCAAATGTGAATCATTTGAGGGCAAATAACTTTCAGCAAGGTTCTAAAATGGACAATACATGAATTTAAGACCATTGGCAAGAAGATTGCTCACGATCACCATTTGAAGGCTTTTATGTCTTCCCAGTACAGTATCTGCCCTTTAAAGGTCCCCTGTCATCAAAATGTATGTCGACTTATATTGATGCAACATAATATGTACATAACAAAATCATTACCTGTTCAATGGAAATATGTGTCCTATATTTTAAAATAATTTTTCTTTATTTTTTTCTCAGCACTGATAAGCCCCGCCTCCAAAATATCCTCCAACTCAAGATTCCCCCTGTGACATCATCAAAGGTAGAAACTAGCAGGGTAATAAGCAGAATTTATGCACAAACTAAACATCACAATGACTACCTCCACCTGCCCACAAGAGCATCACATGTCTTCACACAATACCATATAACAACCTTTCATGTGGGAATAATTGTTTCCTTATGTCAGAAATGTGCTAGTTATGTGATGCTATTATAAGCACTTGCTGGTAGTCATTGCAATGTTTAGTTTGTGCGTAAATTATGTCTATTATCCTGCTAATTTCTACCTTTGATGATGTCACAAGGGGAATCTTGAGTTGGAGGATATTTTGGAGGCGGGGCTTATCAGTGCTGAGAAAAAATATAGAAAAATTATTTTAAAATATAGGAAACTTATTTTCATTAAACAGTTAGTGATTTTGTTATATACATATTAAGCTGCATCAAGAGAAGTCAACATACATTTTGATGACAGGGGCCCTTTAACCAAAACATTACACAGTAGACTCACCCTTGCAATGTTCATGAGGCAAACATGAATGAATAACTAACAAGTGACCAAAAGTGCATCTCCTTATTATTAAGATCTATTTTTTATTATTCTTTTTTTTTATATATCTTAATGGGGAAAATGATTACATGCGTGTGGTCATAGGACCATATGGGACATAATATTGAGTTCCTGGCATTGAAGATAAAATTTCCTAACTCGTCCACCACAACTGCCAATCAACCTCATTTTTTTTCTTTTTTTAGCTCATTTTCTTCGATGATTGTTTGGTCTGTTTCCATGGAGACCTAACACTGGAGGGTTTCGCTCCTCTCTGCGGTCACCATCACCCCATCACGTGACCTTAGACTAGTCTGCGTGAACAGACTTGATTATTACAACATTACGATCCAGGGATTTAAATTCAATGCAAATCTTTTTTTACATATTGTTGGAAAACGGTTGCAAGCAAAATGCACAAAATCAAGATTTTACCAATTAAGATAACAAGCAAACTGCAAGTTGAACTTGACCAGTTTTGTTGCTTATGCACATTTTTTCCACGTCGTTCAAACAATACGTTGCTTATGGTAACCCCAAAAGCTTGTCCGAGGTTTGTCGACTAGCAACAACTACTAGATTCAGACAAGGATGTTTAAGCACATGGATACATATCGCTTTGAACAAGGTTTCATGCGGCCACTTAATATTCATGACTAGCAGCTGCTCTCAACAATATGATGCATACGCGATTGCGTCACGTTCACCTGGATTTCATAATAGGTCATACACATTCCTAAACATGCATACATTTCAGCTTTCGCTGCTGAACTTTTAATTTTGTCACTAAGTGCTTGTTATGTAGCTAATAAGGACAAGCGAATACAAAATTTGATAATTTTTGAGATGAAAATACTAGCTTGGACACAGTTGGGCACGTTTTTCATGTTACTTGTCCAAAAGGTCATGAAAATAAAGTTTCATGCAGTTACCGGAATATGCCTCGGAACATTGTGTAATTGAGACTTTTGTACTGTAACTTGATATCTCGTTTAGAGCCTTTTTGCCATATTGTAACAATATTTCTCGATTGAATCTTTATAGATGCATCGTAGGCATTACATGTCACAACTGCGCAAGTAGATGGGGTGAGGATATTTCCCCAAAAAGTTTATACTTCAAATCAAGGCAAAAATCATCCAGAGAATCGGCGGCTTCGAACATGGGCGATCAAAGAGAAAATTTTTATAAAGCGTTCTTTTGTGACTAGAAGCAGAGTACAATGAATCTGCATTAATTAAATGGCTGCTGGGGGGAAGTTGTGAATACATTACGAACATGGCTTATTACACATAGACGAGGTATGGATGCTTTATATCCGTTATCAATCATTATCTTCAGGGGATAGTTACATAAAGAAAAATTCAATTTTCAGACGAAGATTTTCTCACACAATAGAGTACCGAAGTGGTGTCATCATATCCATATTTACGCCGGCTTTTGTCTCTAGTCTAAACAACATCACTCAAGTAAGGTCTTCAGTAGTCCGACATTGTCTAGCGGGCTAGTGTCGAGCACTCCCAATGAGAGTCTATGCTATGAGCACGTCTTGACAACTGGCTCATATGACGTCACACGTCAATACTCGTCATAGTTCACTATTGCTCTGAATGATGAAAACAACAACAATAACAGCGCACTTTTGTATGAGGAGGAGCACGTTGGAACTGTAACATAATGAGACATGTCGTAGGCCTTCACGAAAATACATTTCAACAAAACTGCCTTTCCCCCGTTTGGTCGGTAAATAGTCTTAACGGAATATGGTTTAATTCCTCCCCCCCCCCCTCCTTCCCCACCCTCTCTCTTTTCTTCTCTGTATTCTCTCTCTCTCTCTCTCTCTCTCTCTCTCTCTCTCTTCATCTCTTCTCATTCTTCTCTCTCTGTCTCTCTGTCTCTGTCTGTCTGTCTGTCTGTCTCTCTCTCTCTCTCTCTCTCTCTCTCTCTCTCTCTCTCTCTCTCTCTCTCTATCTATCTATACCCCTGTATAAATGTGTGAATGTCTGTCTGCCTGTCTCTGTCCAGCGTAGGTCCATGCCCTGTCTATCTGATCATGCCTGTCTGTAACCACGTCGAGTCGACGTGAACAAGATGCATTATGGTCCCCGCAAACCCATATTGCTGTAACAAAGAACAAGAAGAAACGGGAGAAGAAAAATGGTATAAGATCAGGAGAAGATTATGAAGAAGAAAAACGAAGAGGGTAAAAAGGAGAATAAGAATAGGAAGAAGAAAAACAGGAACAAGAAGTAAAGAGTAGATTACAAAAAAAGATAAGAGCGAGAAAAGAAACACGGGGGGGGGGGGGGGGTGGAGAGATTGAGGCTCAGGTAGAGTGAAATGCATTGATATGACTGCTCAAAACAAGTGTGGGTGAATAAAGAATGTTATTTTATTTTGCCAGTTTGTCTGCAGATAAAGATGAACAAGGCATGAATGGAGCAGAGCCCACGACCAAGGTGACGCTTTAGACGCAGCAGGACTGGGAGTTATCTCGTTTAGGCCTCGTCTTATCTCCAGGGGGACAGACAGCGGGACCGGGCCGGGAGGGAGAGGGGAGGGAGAGGGGTGTTTGCAGGAGGGGAGAAAGAGAGAGCCCTGGAGACGCAGAGAGAGAGAGAGAGCGACTTGGAGACGCAGAGAGAGAGAGAGAGAGATAGACATACAAAGATACAGAGAGAGATGGAATGGGAAAGAGAGGGAAAAAGAGAGAGGGGGAAATGGAGAGAGAGAGAGAGAGAGAGAGAGAGAGAGAGAGAGAGAGAGAGAAAGGAAAGGGAGGGAGAGAGGGGGAGGGAGAGAGAGAGAGAGAGAGAGAGAGAGAGAGAGAGAAAGGAAAGGGAGTGAGAGAGGGGAGAGGGAGAGAGAGAAAGAGGGAGGGGGAGAGAGAGAGAGAGAAAACAAAGGAAAGGGAGGGAGATAGGAGAGAGGGAGAGAGAGAAAGAGGGAGGGTGAGAAAGAGAGTTAGATCTGAGTACAAAGGAGGAAAACTAGAAGGAAGGAAAGAGGGGTGAAAGCAAGATGAGAATATCAGAAACAGAGAGATAGAAAGAAGACGCACAGAAGAGACCCAAGAACAACAACAAAAAAATCATGCCAGAGAAGGGGGTAAATACGAAAAAAAAGAAGTAAGGAAAATACTAAAAGTAAAAAGAAATGATGAGTTCCTTAGAAGATACATATGTACAGATGTAGAGGATAACCATTAATAAATCATAGAAATAGAAAGAGAGACAGAGAGAGATAGACAAACACTTAATGCAGACAGACAATCATCGAGTTTAAATTTGAATTCGAGCCTTGGGTTGTTGTTGGAAAACAAAATAAAAAACAAACGCAACACAGACAAAGAGATACAAGAGTGACGAGATGGACAAATAAGGACGGGTATGCATTCAAACAGAAAGAGAGTTGTTCGTGAAATTTCAATCAATGCGAACATTTTTCAAAGAGATATATCGAGGAATTATTTGATAAAGACGTACTGTGAAACCAGTGCTATTCCCACTGCGCATGCGTTGTGACACGGCACGCGAGGGCCGCTGGGGGGACGCGCGTCCATTATGCCCATATTTGGTCATGGGATATGAGAGAAGCGAAGCTGTGTTTTTCCAGGGGCGGGGATGGGTGTGCAAAAAGTTTAGAAAGAAAACAAAACGCCTTGCTTGCCGATACTGATTACATTCGCATGATTCAATCGACATGGCAACAAAAGAATGACGAAAATGACATGTCATATATATGAAATACAGAGTGATAATGTGAGCACGAAGCGCGGAATCAAAGTAATTAATAAGTAACAGATCGTGAAAGGAGGTACATGTAAATATGCACAAAATAAAACGTTAGTAGAGGAATATGAGAAATGTTAACAATAGTGTTTTAAACATCCTACATAGTACAGCAAAATAGTAATGGGGCGATGAAAAATATCGATGAAAGTCAATTCTATGAACTGAATTTAAAAAAAGCCAAGTGACTATGAAATCAATTGAAAAAACAGCTTCGAGTGACGATCCTCTTTCATGTTTGGTTCTCAATTATTAATAAACAAAATTAATTTCAATTTCAAGGATTATTGCTCTACATCATTTTGATTTTTTACACATTGATTTTTCTCCTGCTCCCCCTAATCATTTCTCTCTGTGTATCTGCCTCGTGTCTCTGTCCGTCTGCCCCCCTCCCCCCCTTCCCCCCTAATTTAACCCTCTTCGCGCTCTCTTGCGCTCTCACGCACCTCTATCTCTCTCTATCATGTCTATCTGTCAGTCTTTCTCTCTCTCCCCCATCTCTCACCCCACCCCCCCCCCTCTCTCTCCCCATTTCACCCCTTCTCTCCCTCTCTCATCCTATCTCTCGCTCTCTCTCTCTCTCTCTCTCTCTCTCTCTCTCTCTCTACCCCCTCTCTCTCTCCCGCCACACCCATGCTGATTTTGACGGGCCAGTGAGAGAGAAGGTGGAACCATGTTTCAACAAGCAGCTTCAATGACACGTGGTGCAGGATGAAAGAGAAGATAAATATTTTCAGCTGATGGGATACAAGTAGTGCCAGAATGGAATGGAATAGTAGAGAGAGAGAGAGTGTGTGTGTCTGTTATGTGTGTGTGTAAGGTGTGTGTGTGTGTGTGTGTGTGTGTGTGTGTGTGTGTGTGTGTGTGTGTGTGTGTGTGTGCTGGGGAGGGAGTAATTGGTACGAGGTGGGGATGGATGGATGTTTTGTGTAGGTATGCGTGTGGAGAAACGGGGGAGAGGGGGGGGGGGGGTGAATGTGAGAATTGGTTGTATCATTGAGAGAGGGGAGAGAGAGAGGGGGGGGGGGGGACTATGGATATCGCGTGACATAGGCATATGAATCACAGAAACGTGATTCTTTTCGGTCGAGGAATCTGAGAGGTATTGCGTAGACCAAAACAGACCTTCCCATTTGAGTCCACTTGGATTCATTACATCGATTGATGTTCTTATAAAGTAATACGTCAATATCTTATAGAGCAATCTTATAAAGCAATATGTTAATATGACAATATGACAATGTGCTGTGTAATTCCAATCCGCTTACATACCATAATCACAGATATGTGTATCACGACTGCTGGCACTTTTGCATTCCATTAAAAGATATAATACACTCTACAGTTTACCGAATATGTCATTCTGTGCATAAAATAAATCATGATTTGGAAAAAAAGATACAACTTGAATCATGCTGAAATTTACTCACCCTTTAGTCAAGGAATGTTAATTCTTTTAGAAGCAGCTTTCGCTGTATTTCATCATCAATTATTATTCTTGTAATAATATTGGGAATATCTCATTTCACTTTTGGACGACTTAACGAATTGACAAATAGTGTTACAGTGTTATGAATGATGAAAAGACGTTGTGTGTTAACATGCGTGAAGCAGAATAGCCATTGTTGTGCTCTGAATCAATTATCTGACACACAGGTCTTTTTGTGTCCAAATTTGTCCAAAAGGAAAAATCTCATTTAATATTCCGAGGATTATCCCAAGAAAAACAATTGATTAATTTTCACGAAACCGGCTTCTTAAAAATATGACATCCTCTGAATTGAGGATGTGTAAATTTCAACGTCATTTGAATCGTACCTTATTTATGATTATTTTTCAAAATGATCAACAGCTTTTCCGAACACCGAGTACCCTCCCTGTCGTTGCCTGGTGTGTGGGCGCAGCGCCAGCACACTGTGCGGGGAATGGTAACACCCGTTACGTCACCGGCTTGGTAGGTAACGTTCACTGCATCGAATAACGGGGGTAACGATGCTGGTTACCTGCTTATTCTCTGAGCTAGGTATAATGCACGTGTGTTACCCCCAAAACATTGTAAATAATCTTATTTTACCCAAATATCAAACACACTTATTTTTTTAGTACAGCCACACGTAGGTAAGGGGTCTTCATAGGGGTAGTTAAAGCTGAATATGATAATTGTCTTTTATTCCTTGTCTTTGCTCCGCCGTATAGGTCGTGTGTTTTGTTTAAAGAAAAGACATATTTGAATGTTTTGTATTGATTAAGAATGTATGACAGACTTGTATAATTCAATAAAGTATTTAATAAGAAAATGGTAAATGTGATTTTTAACAAGACAGACTGCTACGGGAATTTTGTATCAACACTGAGTATAATATGAATGTATTGTTTAATATCGCTTTATCGCTCTACATTCCACGGGTATGCATATGAATTGTGTATCGGTGTCTGCAATCTGCACTTGTGACTATGTAATGCTGGTGGAAGGCAAAATTCCACGTGATTATTGTGGACAATAAATTCATTCATTCATTCAGTCTGGCAATCATCGGACAATAGTGTGTCAAGTCAAATTCTTCTGGAAACGTGAATAATGGGGTTTCGGCTGAATTTCACGTAAATTTTTTTGCGGTTAATAGAGAAATATGAATGAAGCTGTATGGTATTATGATTGATAGCTGTTTTTTGTTTGTTTGTTTTTGTGGGCTTTCGTTGAAAATACAGACATATTGTAATGCGTCAATAACTACACAAAACTAACCTGACTGTCGAGAGCGTATTTCTAAAAACTATTATGGGTGTTAAGCCGAATTTCATTCAAAATGTTTCGTGGTAGATATCCAATGACTTCTGTAATTTTAATTGAATATGGTGCGGTGTTTGATTGTCTTATTTTGATCGCTACTATCTGTCTATTGTTAGCTGTTTTTGCACTAACGAAACCGTACACATGTGGTAGAGCGTGTACTGATGGAAACTTGTATCGTGGATGTCACGTCTAGCCTCTCTTCAATGATGATGCACATTTTTAATCCACACTGTCAAAAATATATTCGGGTCTAATACTTGCAAGACTAAGTCCTCTCTTCACCCCAGAGCCGCAGAAGAAGTACGGAGGGATTGGTCGACATCAGTCAGACCTGACTCTTGTAGAGTTTGGATTATTATGTCGATGAGCCCGTTAGCAAGGCTAAGCTTCGGTGGTTAGCGTCCGATCAACACATTCAAGGTCCTTCGCGGGTGACGGTTGAGCTGATAATAACTGGAATTTATGTTATGTGATTGAAAATTCATGGAAATAGAGAAAACACTGGAAAATGGGACTCGCTGGAAAATTGCGCGAGTATAGAGGTACGGCGGGGATCTAGTTTCTTAAATACTATATAGAAATCGACTGTGACCTATAATGTACATACAGCATGAAAAACATATTACATTGTAGTTTGAAACCTGTCTATAGTGGCCAGCCAAGGGAAACAAAAATTGTGGCCTTTATAGACAGGTGGCTGCTATACGCAGGTTCTTTAACAAATCATCTCTCTCTGGGGGAATTTTTTAGTGGCCACTATAGACAGGTTGGCTGCTATAGACAGGTGGCCACTAGACAGGTTTTACTGTAGTTTGAAATATCCCTCTCAAGCCGAATTGTCTTTTTAAATGCAAAGTGGGTGTTGGAGTTGACTATATAATCATCCATTGTTCACATAATCATCATAATGCCCTTGATGATAGTAGTCACATCGATAGCGTACCGAAGTGTGACGTCATATGAGAAACTTTGAGGGTCGAGCGGACAGCGGTGATCACAGCGGGTACTCTCTTTAGGAGTGCTCGACATTAGCCCGCTAGACAATGCCGATGTAGGACTCACTTGAGTGATTTGTTAAAAATATAATTGTTTTTGTTTCAATTAAAGGAGACACATGAAAGAAACATATAAGTGGAGGTTTAACGAAAAATCGGTCAAAGGAGTGGTAGGTATGTTGGATGCAGGTTGCCAAACCAACCCGCACATTTCAAATGTACCAAGGGTAGCGATTTTTTTTTTATTGCTATTGTTAATCGTACTTAGTATTTAGTCATTGCGGGTTCTTGTGATACAAGCACGCGAGGATGGGGGAGGGGTAAGTGGGAGAGGGAGGGGGAAGGGGAAAGGGTGGAGGGGGTGGGCGGGGTGCTTATTGGGCGTCTTCAGCCCGATGTGGCGAAATAGCTAGCTCGTTCGCGATAAGGATAGCTAGCCAGCTCATGAAATAGCTAGCTATTTGCGTCTTTATTAGCCAGATCAGTCGAAATAGCCAGTCATTTGGTCAAGACAATTTCCCAAGAAATCTTGAGATGGCCAATCGTACAACGAGCTAGTTCGTTAGCTAGATCAGGCTAATGCCCAACTCACCTGCTACATCGAGGGAGAAGATATCAACGTTGACTGGTAGCCCCATGGTCTATCATCCACAACCCTACTGATGGTGGGAGATACATTATCATGATACAGTGCCAATCACAACTTCAAGTCTAGACTACCGTCATTCACTGGAATACCTGAATGAACCATTGGCCCAGTGCCAGCTTTTGTTCAGGACATCGCGTGCGCAAAACGAAAACATTCCTTGCATATCAAGGCTTTTATTCTTTTAAAAAAATATGTGCTCTCTCTTTCCTTCTCTCTCTCTCTCTCTCTCTCTCTCTCTCTCTCTCTCTCTCTCTCTCTCTCTCTCTCTCTCCTCTCTCAGTCTGTCCCTCTATCTCCTTCTTCATCTTGAAAACCTGTCATGTCAATTTAAATGTCGTGCGCGACCTGATATAAAAGTAATTGCTAAATGATTTGGCAATGACATTTTTATGAAAACGGGGAGCATGACAAGGGACACTTTACTACGGGACGGTTTTGAGTGGTTCCATTCCAATGCTACTTGACAATTGACGAAATACTTAAATAGAAATGGAAGCTTTTGTCAAGATAGATTCTACGCATCACATATTAATATTGAGCCTTCTCTCTCTCTCTCTCTCTCTCTCTCTCTCTCTCTCTCTCTGGTTTATTAACTAATTGATCATGGATGAATTGTAAATACTTTACTGTGTCGTTATTCACAAAACGGCTGGATATTAAAGACTAGCAAGAAACAGAGGCGATGGAAAATATTCTCGAAGAAGTCGTAAACAAGTTTTATTAGCGTGCTTTCGATCTGCGACGGGAGACGTTCGGTACGGGGAAGTCAACAGACCGTGGCGGTACTAGAGCTACGTTCCCGTCCCGCCCAAAAGCCCTTTCGATCGACGGGTACGGGGCCTTACGTACGGTTACGTCAGAGTAGTGCGACTACCCTCAACGTTCAATCAAATATAGTGTAAACATCAACATGGCGAACTTACACAGAGCGCAGGAGGCGATTGTCGCTGCCTATGTTTGTGACATCACTTACCGATGGCATTACACTCGACTCCATCATCTCCAGGACAGTTTTCACGCTTGTGCAAGGTTCAAAACTTTACTGTTTACACTCTACTTGGATAACACGTGTGGTGGATGCTAGCGCGGCATGTATTATTCTTTACATTCAATCGCACGTAAATCGTCGCTCTGCGTTGCAGGTTGGACCGGACGCTATTTTGCTCGATGACCGTCTCAGATTTCGCGGTACGGAGAAATTTCAGGAGGTCGCGCATGCGCAGATCGATTTTCGGCTCAAGCTACCGTACCGAACGTCCTCCGTCGCAGATCGAAAGCACGCTATTCTCTCTCATTTACGCGGCTTGAAATGTGTTGACGTAAACCCGAAGCCACAATGGAGGCACTGAAAGCTGGCATTGTTTCCCTCCAGCCAGATATGTGAAGGTGATTTATGCTGGATTACGTCGCCTGATTGGCTATTACGTTTTAAATTTGCGGCGAATCAAATTGGAGTTACCACAAATTAATTCGTGACTGAATGTCAGCAGGTAGTTAATTGGTTAGCTCATTGATGTGGCATTGGAATTGGAAGGATTTGTGGTCATGTTGGTCTCTCATATTCTCTCTGCCCCATCTCTCTCTCTCTCTCTCTCTCTCTCTCTCTCTCTCTCGCTGTTTCTGTCCGTCAGCGTCACATCTCTCTCCTCTGTCTCTCAAACACTCCCCCCCCCCCTCCCTACCCACTCTCTCTGTTGCCTCTCTGTATCTCTCCATTTACCTTTCTTCCCCACCCCTCTGCCCCGCCCCCCTGCCCCGCCCCTTTGTCTCCCCTACTCTCTTTCCCCCCTCTCGTGGTCTGTCTATGTCTGTCATTCTCTGCCCATTTCTCGTTTTCTATCCCTCTGTTCCGCACTGTATATTAACATTTATGTATTTCTGCCCCCCCCCCTCCTCTCTCGCTACAACTATCTCGTAGACTCCCCCCCCCCCCCAACCCTTACACTCGCACGCACACACATACAAACACACACACACACACACACACACACACACACACACACACACACACACACACACACACACAAACATACTGTCTCCCTTTTCGCATCCCCCATTGCTAACAGGCCACATTTACAGTCGAATAATTGACTCAGAAGTCTTCACTTTTATGTCTTTCGAAACCATGAGAAAATCTCATAAATAACAGGCTCTCCTGTTTAAAAATAACAATAATGATACATGGCTTTCGTATGTTTGGGACAAGTCAGTGATTTTGTGTAATATTCCATCCTCTGATCAGTCACACAGAAGTGGTAGCATTAGGATTCGTGTAGGCGATTCCTATACACAGATATACTCGCCTGGTTAACTCTAACATTGTCCAAGATCGTATATATTCTTCTATATATCATCTTCTCTTGTCTATATGATATACATTTTTTATATTTATATGTTGTCTACATGATATTCCTGTAGTCATATCTTATTTGTAAAACAAAAGGCTGAAAACATTGTATATGCCCCTGTAAACAACTATCGGTATCAGCGCTCAGGTTGTCATGTGCAACATAAAGTGTTTAGTGTTATGGTATACAGGTATGGAGATATCGTACGAGATATTTCGACTACCAGGCAATACAATTTATATATAATGGTGAATATACTCCATTTTTACAATTCACAATTCAATGTAATTACAAGTTTTGAAAATTGATGATTAAAATTGAATATATGAGTTTACTATCCATTATGTTAAAATTCCTGTATTCTGATGGATGTTCTTAAAAGGTCCTTTAACTTCTATTTAGTGTTAATTTGATATTTTGACCTGCAAAAAGGAATTCACCATATAGTTTATATTCACTGATATTGTTTTACCGTTTCCATGGTTACTGGTTCGTGTTTCTCAGTCGTCATACTCAACGATATCTGGTTTCCAATTGTTATGATTCTTTTATGATATATTTATGAGTTATCGTGATGATGTTGACGGTAAAATGCATTATTAGACTATTGTTTAATGAGATTGGAATATTTTAGCTTCCTACTGCATTGCAGCATGGGTCAAGATGAAGTGACAGTGTCAGCCACCAACATAGAATTGTCTTTGAAGTGAGTAAAGGCCATGAAGGGAGATGAAGAGTAAGGAAGAAAGGGTATGTGCGTGTGTGTGTGTGTGTGTGTGTGTGTGGGAGAGAGAGAGACAGAGAGACAGGGAGAGAGAGAGAGAGAGAGAGAGAGAGAGAGAGAGAGAGAGGGGGGGGGAGAGAGATAAGGAGAGAGGAGAGATATAGGTATACATGTATAAAGGAAGAGAAGAGGGGGCGATACAATCCTGAATAATCGAAACGTGTTTCAAGATGTTTTTGCATTCATAATTGCTTCATCTCCAGGCAGTTCAAATCATGAATATGCATATCCTCTTTTTTTTTTGTTTAAGTTTAAAACATGAACATTCACTTCTTAAGTTTTTAAGTTTAAGTCGGACCTATGTAACCATGAATGGACAGGGCAAGTGAAGGAGGGGGGGGGGGGGCGTGATGCCACAAACTAATGTATTCACAACTGATATTCTGAATGTAAAAAAATGACATTTTTGTTAACTTTTTCTGTTAGCAGTGTGTTTCTCAGATTGGTCTGCTGCTGCACGAATCAACTGTCTAGTTGTGGTTTCATTCTTGGCGATCATGCGGAGGTGAACGTCCCTCTACCACCAATGTCATCCGCAGCCCAAGAAAATGGCATCTTCAGTCCGAGCCGACTTTCTCGCTGAAGGATTACCCCAAAAGAAGCCGACCCTGCCCCGACACCAAACCGCAAATCTAGGGTCGAGAAAAGTTTGGTGAAATAATGAAAACGAAAATTGCCGCCAAAAAATCGATGTGTTTGTCGTGTTCTCCCGCAAAAACCGCAGTCACTTGTTTTTTTCTTTTTCCTGCGATCGACAGGATGATTTGCACCAGACTTTACACCCAGACAATTCAAAACATAGCACGATTGTATTCGGCCCTAGCCTTATAGTCTCTCCTTGCAGACTTTACTGATATTTCTTAGTAAATCGTGATAAAATAATGTTACGCCTATAAACTGTTTGCTGACAGTGTTGGAGGCTATGAATACACCAATACCGTCAAACAGATGAGGTTTGTATAGGTCTTTAGCACACACCACGTATCACTTTCAAGTAATGCACCTATAGATGAAAATTGAAATTAAAATGTGCGGATTTTATTAGACCCGTGGAAGGGGTAGCGGTGCTTGGACGAAGACTACTACACCGTTAGATGACCTTTCACCCGCCGTAAATGAGTCATTTATGAATGACGTCATGGCGTGTTTTTGCGATGAAATGGATAATAGAATTATCGCCCCATCAACGTGCATAGTCGTAGAAACCAGGCTCAAATTGATCGGATTGAAATCAATGTTTCACCTCTCTCTCTCTCTCTCTCTCTCCGCCTCTCTCTCTCTCTCTCTCTCTCTCTGTCTGTCTGTCTGTCTCTCTCTCTCTCTCTCTCTCGCTCTCTCTCTCTCTCTCTCTATCTCTCTCTCTATCTCGCTCTCTCTCTCTCTCTCTCTCTCTCTCTCTCTCTCTCTCTCGGTCGCCATATCGTAAGAGGTATACACATCGCACGATGCAGAAAACTCCTTTAAGTCGTCTAGGGTCTTTCAGGGTAACGCCCTATCTGTCGAATAAGGTAGGTAAAACACTGGTAAAACCGTAAGCAGGAGCAGCCCTCCCCCCCCCCCTTCCTCCATCCCCCACCCCCTGACATGTGCGATTGAAAACAGAAACAATTTGAAGCGATATTAATTAGTTCGTTGATTTACGACGTAAAAACAATACAGTAATCAAGCAGATACTAACAAATCGAATTTAATAATGTTAATACAGGATCAATTTTTTCCGTGTCGCCGCGTTATATCTGCTTCTCGGAACAATATATGCCAGCAGCTATCGTTCCCGTTATCACACATCGTTCCAGGAGGAACCGAATATGCCGTGATTTATATACACGGCATTGTTATGTGGTTCCTTTCCGTATTATTAGCCTAGTTCCCTAGACCATGTTTGCAAATTGCTCTCATCGCTCTATAGACGCGATGGTTTTGACGGGGGTAGGGGTCCACGCAACCAACAATTTGGGAAAATACAAATATATACAAAAATTAAGGTCATCTGGCATGCTAATGCATGATTTATTGTATGCAGCTAGACGCAAGTTAGTCTAGTTAGTTGCCTAGATCCCCTGTTGCACATTGCCTTATGGCCTTCCGTTTGATGGCTTTGATTTGTTTGGGCCCTGCTGGCAGTTGCTGGAGATACCTCTTAATGACAGCTATCTCCTCTCCAAATGTGCTTATTTCTTCTACTGCCAAAAATGACTGGCGTATGGCTAGGCTATGACATGTGTGTACTGTATGGTGGGGTGGATAAAGTGAAAAAATTAGATTTCATTAAAACTCGACAGATTATTCTCAGGCGCTGGGAAAAATTTGTTGCAAATGGGGATCTCATCTGACATGAACTATCCCCCTCCCCCCTTCTTTCCTCCTCGCCCATCACCTCAGAAATGCGCCTTGCGGTCCAAAATGTGAAGAAAAAAGGAGTGTTTTCTTAAGTGTATCCAAACTGTACAGTAACCAAGGATAAAGGATAATCAAACGTACACATGTAGTGGCGTACTCATTTGATGAGGGGACAATGAAGACCCCCCCCCCCCTTCCCTCGAAATAAGCATGGGGCTTTACATATCAATTATTCTCTTGTTATCATGGGGGACTTCGTTCCCTCCCTCAGTGCATGCATTAATATTTTAAGGTTTTTTTCTTTCGTTCTTTTAACTTTTTTTTTTCTACAAGCACCAAATTTTGAACATATGTTTAAAATACTATTTGGAACGATATGAGATATCATTTTAGGGCATCTAGAATGTTTTCAAGGTCGCCATTCTTCAGTAGAGACGCCATAAAACTTGTTTATAACCATACATAAGAAAGGTAACAGTGAAAATCAATCGCTAGTGCTCAAAATATGAAAGAAAAGTGATGCAAATACTATTTCCATATAAAATGAATACATGTATAATGGGAAATATAAAAAATAAATGTAGTCAATCAGTTTTCAAAATGGCCACCAAAATTTGAATAAACAAAACTCAAATTGTCACATCACTAAATGATGTATAATAGTTTTGATTCTGAAAAGGCTAGATAGAATAGAAATTCGTAAACAAAATCAGTGCCAACGGGAAGATATGCGCTAATTACTTAACTTTGAAACAATATGTATGTTGAATTAAGTGATACAAATAAATGCTGTTATTTCTTTGATAGATTCATGGTGATATACTTTTCATAAAATGCACAGTCATGTTCCTCTTCAGGAGCTGCCCAGTCCTTCCCCTGGCGATGGACCAAGAGTTCTGACAGACATTCCCAGCCATTATATGGACATAGTCACCAGTCCTGAGGCCTCTAAAACTAATTTCATGTGGGTGTTCCAAAGGCTGCAAGACAGCAAGATGCAAGTGCAAAAAGGCAGAGCTTGCATATGCATCCCTTTGTTCGTGTGAAGGAGAATGTTCATCATAAATGCTAAAAATATTTATATATTTTTTTTTATTCTAATGGAAAATCCTCACAAACAATATATATCTCATTAAAATCAATGCTTTGAGAGCCATGGACAATCATATTACGGGTAATTTTCAGACATCAATTAAATGTTTTGTACGGATCGGTTACAACTTATATCATTTCATAATCATGATAATGTAGTCAAGACTTCGACTAAAATGTACATTTGATATTTTAGATAGTTTTGAAAGTCATGTTCTTTTTTCTAGCCAATGCTTGTAGTATGGACAGAAAGATCAGTGATAAAACATCAAACTCCATTTTTTTTTAAACCAAATATCGAAATCATATATCTTATATCATGTTTGGGCCATATAACAGCGAGGCGGAGGGTGGCGCATGCGCAGATCGAACTTGGTATCGGATTCCCGTTCTGGAGCCCGTCCGTCCTCAAAACGAAAGCTCGCTATAGTTCCGTGGATACAACTGCTGATACAACTGAGGGACAACCTACCCCCACAGGTTACATATCTTGGAGTGCTTGTATAGATATGTATTTATGTTGGGATTTACATATAAATTTTGTTTGCGGAGAAATATCAAGTAACATTGGTATCATGAATAATCTGAAACTCACTATTCCTCGTAAATTCTTGATGTACAATGATGATGATGATGATGTACAATGATGATGATGTACAATGCATTCATAGTGCCTCACATCGCTAATTGCAATGCGTTATGGGGTTCGTTGCATCCTTCTAAATTAGTCAGACGTCATCGTTTATACAGAACAGACTCCTCCGTATTATATATGTGCCAGTTCTCATTACCTTGAATCTTCGTTACCCCTGTCCGAACGTTGCTTAATGTTTTCGATATAAATACGATGCGTTATGGGGTTCGTTGCATCCTTCTAAATTAGTCTGACTTCATCGTTTATACAGAACAGAATCCTCCGTATTCATGGTATTATATATGTGCCAGTTCTCATTACCTTGAATCTTCGTTACCCCTGTTCGAACGTTGCTTAATGTTTTTGATATACAGTTGTCCTCAAAATTATTCATACCCCATTGAAAATAACAGTCTTGGTTAGATTCTTCCTTTGTAAAAGCTATTATGTTAGTACTTCCTGTGTATCTTTTGTCTACTTGTTGCTATGCACAAATCCACATATGAGTTGGCTAAACTTCATTTGCATAATAATAGATAAGTCCAAAAGTTATTTTTCCCTCATGTTCAGAATTATTCATACACCTGACAATACCTCAACAAAAATGTTCTTTCTTCATAGTATCCATTGTTTTCCTTTCCTGAGAATGTGTTAATCTTTGTCCTATAGTTATTTCAAGATGTTCCAATGGATTAAATACCTTTTTTGTTGACCAAATGTTAAACTATTGTCAAACACATAGCATCTTTCCATAAGACTTTAAATAGAGGAAACGTGTTCTGGTCATTCTCAGTTTCTGATCATCATGGCCAAGAAGAAGGAGCTCAGTGAGGACCTACGGCAACGTCTTGTGCGTGCCCACATTGAAGGAAAGGGTAATAAGGCCATTTCGAAGCAATATGATGTCCCTGTGGCAACCGTGCAGAGCATTATCAGCAAGCACAAGAAGTTCAATACTGTTAAAAACCTCTGTGGGCGTGGCAGGAGGAGAAAGGTGTCCCCCAAACTTGCCAGGAAAATCTGCCGAGAGGTCAACAACAACCCCCGGACCACAACCAAGGCCCTACTTCGAACGCTTGACCAGGCAGGGACGAAGGTGTCACGGTCCACTATTGAGCGAGTCTTGCACAGAGGAGGTCTCCATGGACGTAGGCCTCGGAAGACCCCGCTGCTCAGGAAGAAGCATCTGGAGGCTCGCCTAGCCTTTGCTAAAGGTCATCTAAAGCAAGATTCCAGCTTTTGGTCAACCATCCTGTGGTCTGATGAGACAAAGTTGGAGTTATTTGGCCATATGGATGTTGAATACGTCTGGAGGAAAAAAGGAGAAGCATACACTCCAAAGAACACTGTGCCCACCGTCAAGCATGGTGGTGGAAACATAATGCTATGGGGATGCTTCTCTTCCAGTGGCACAGGCAACCTCGTCAAGGTCCAAGGAATCATGAGAAAGGAGGATTACATCACGATCCTTGATGAAAACGTGAAGGAATCCGCTGAGAAACTCCAGCTTGGCCCTAATTGGAAGTACCAGCAGGACAATGATCCAAAACATACCGCCAAGGTAGTGAAGAAATGGTTCAAGGACAATGATGTCAACGTCCTCGAATGGCCAAGTCAGAGTCCTGACCTGAATCCAATTGAGAACTTGTGGCGAGACTTGAAGACCAGAGTGTTGGCTAGGAAACCGACCAACCTGTCCCAGCTTGAGGCTTTTGCCAAGGAAGAGTGGGCCAACATCCCCCAGAAGACATGCAGGAAGCTTGTGGACACGTACAAGAACCGTCTAGAAGCAGTCATAAGAAACAAAGGCTATGCTATTGACTATTAAAGAAAGACATTGGACTCAGTAAACCTAGGGTATGAATAATTTTGAACATGGCATTTTTTGAAAATCCATGAATAAAATACCCCTGAAATGATGAATTTCTTGAATTGTGTATTGTTGTTATTCTTTCACACGTTGGTCACATAAAACTGATATACACACTTGACAAAATGCATTCATTTCATCACAAAAATAAAAAAATCATAAAAATTAACAAGGGTATGAATAATTTTGAGGACAACTGTAAATACGATGCGAATTGCCTGTTTAATGCGTAGATACTTTTCAAACCTAGTATCTTATGCACATGTTTTCATTGAATGCTGAAATTCATCAGTACAATACCCTTCAACCTGTTAAATTCCACATGTGGAAAATTAAATACAAAATACTCTTTCCAAATCAGCCCGTTGTTTAGGTCCAGTAACTTAGAATTCATTACCAGCCCACATTCAGAATGCTTAGTTTCGTAATTCTTTTAAAATCAACTTGTAAACAGTGTCAAAATAAAATGTAAGCAAAATTACAAAGGTTAACTGACTGGCAATGGAAGCCACGTTGCTCAGCAATGTGTTTCTTTTGTAATAGCTTTAAACACCACATGGCCGAGTTAATTCGACTCATCTTCTAAAAGCCCTTATGCCATAATATAATACAGGTAACCTAGGCTCTATGGCGCACTGGATGCATCGCATTCTTAGTTCTTTTGTCTATCCTTTTCGCAGCTAGGAGCCGTGCCTAATTTATTGTTACCCACGTTTTTTCGGTTTGCCTGATTTTACCCTAAGGGTATTATGTAATAGCAAGTGACGTGAGCACATATGGGAGAACATGATTGGTAGATTTTGTTTTGGTATGATGTGACGAGGGTCCGAGAGTACATGAGTTTGAGGGAGGGGTGTGAGAAGCTATTTTGTCGTGATTGACGAAAGACCTGTTTTGTCACCCACGGGGAGGAGTCCTGTGTGCGGGAGAGAGTCGGGGAAGTCTGATGACTTGCTGCATGAGAGTGAGAGTATCCGCCCCAACTCTAGCTGCCACTGCTTCTGCTGTCATGAGTAGGAAGTGCAGACGGCCGTCGTGTGGACACAAATTCCTCCGGGAGGCAGGCAACAGGGTCTTCAATTCTTCAAAATAACTGTAAGTCTGAAACATGCCAGTTTGCGGGGGGTTTCTACAACTGTTTAATTTCTGTATAGGCAAGTCTTTCAGATTGAAGTTTGGCTTTCTGAAAATCAGTGCTTTCAACTAAAGTGAACATTTTAAATGCAAACAATTTCTGACACGAAAATTCCCATTTCAAATTGAATGATTTCTTCTAGTTCGGAAACTGAACGTGTGTATTTTTCAGCAAAAAAGTGAAATGTGTTTAATTAGTAGTCAAATGTCATAAACGCCCTCTTTTGGCAAGTAACAAAAGTCGGCCATTTTATGTCAGCCATGTCGAACTTTGATGAAGCCTATACTGTTGGGTATTTCTCATTGATTGGTACCACCGTGTATTTACGGCATATATTTATATTGGGATGAAAATGAGAACTACTTTAGCGTGGCTATATGTTTTGATAATCAATGGTTTATGCAACTTACGCATTTTGTTAACAAGCGGTCTTAAGTAATGGTTGCTGATTAAATGGAAGTATTGTACATAGCAGAGGTATGAATCATTCTAGCACTGGACATTATTATGCCAGTAAATGGCTATTAATTATGCTAATTGGAGATATCGAGGAGATATCCGGTTGCTGTTTTTTTTTTTTTGCGAAGTATATTTGGTAAACCAAATGGTGTGATTATTTTCATATTAAGATGTCGTGTGCTTTACAAGATATGAAGTTAAAGCGTACAAGTTATACTTGGGTTGAATATGTATTTATGATGCGGTGTAACTATATTTCAGCCGTAATCAAGGGTTCAGTCATCACGTGCCCTTGCACCCAGACCGGGCGGTGACTGTTCGGTTTCCTGGTCTCCCTCATCGACTTCGCCCAGCATCGAGGATCGCAACTACAACCACCTCAGCTCGGGCATCGACGTCCTACCGTGTAACCTCGACAGCGGGTCTTTTGATGAACTCGCGCATCAAAAATCAACGTCATCGCGATCGCGTCGCCAAGGCAACCGGGTTGTATTGACGCTGCACACTGCGCTGAACAGTATCAACCGGCCATATCCAGGTTTGGATATCTGTACCGAAGATAGTTTGATGTAAACCCATAATTTAATTCATTACTTTTGATATATATATGACTAGTAGACAGAGTCAATCGGAAAATATTTGATTGTTTATCCATCCTCATTCCTATTAAAGATTATTGTATTGAGGCAACATTTCACTGTTCAATTCAATTGCTATGTGTATGTTATTGCGTTGCATTATAATCTGATTATTTCATGCATTCCTTATAATAAGTTTCATTTTGAAACTACATAAACATTAGTTCCGATTTTTATTCTTTATTTATTTTATTTATGAAGAACCCCACAATGTGACAAACAATATTCCTCCTCTCTAAATACTCTTTACCTGGCGCAACATAGAATAAAAACCAGTTAACAGCTTTAGCTCCCCCGTGTAATTATTTTATTTATCTGCATGCTCTCTTTACATAGGTGTACCCAATTTATCAAGCCACTGAGACTTTTACGGGTAAACCTTTTTCTGCATTGTTTGTACTTGACCCGTGCTCGTATTGGGCATTCTCATTTGACTCATGCATACTTATTTGCAGTAGAAAATACACCTCAGTGCATATCATGTAATTATACACTAACAATTAAACATATTCTCCTTGAATGTGTTGAACTTGCAAATATTCGTATTAACTTTTTGATTGTTCTGACCTCAAGACATTATTTAGAGATATTTCGCGATTATGTGTTACAAACTTTCTAAAGAAGATCAATCTTTACACTAGATTTTAAGTGGGGAAACTGATCGTATCCCAATCACAACAGGTATACCCTTGGGCGAGGTATTTTATTCCAATTGCCTAGTCTTTCGGATGAGACTTTAAACCGTCGGTCCTGTGTAAAGGAAAGTCACACAATTGGCACGTTAAAGAACCTGCTTCTCGTTTCATAAAGAGTAGGGAAGTTATCCCGAGGAAGTAGTTAACATATTGATTTATTTCTGATTTATAATCCTGCTCAAATTCTGTAAATCACATGAGGGAAACTTGAATCTTTTTAGATGAACTGTTCGACACTTATATTTCACTCAAGTGTTAGTAGTGTCGTTAAATTCTTATCAATCAATCAATCAATCAATCAATCAATCAATCAATCGTTGTTTATACTTGCATCTCTGCAATACTCATGTTGTGCCGCTTTTTATTAATCGTCGATATTGCCGATCAGTCACTATTTATATTTTCCTATGTTAAGTCATATGTTGATATAATACATGTTTCAATGTTGTATATTTTTTTAGTTGTTCTAGATTCGATGTACTGGTGGTCAAGACGCGACCCATCGACATCGCCTGGCCCGCCAACGCCAAGGAGATCGCGCGGGAGATCCTGGATTATGTCACGGACGGCGACACACACACCCTCTCCTGGTCCATGCCTTCTCAGTCAGCAGCCGCGTGTACGCCGAGATGCTCGACCTGATGGATGCATCAGAGGGAGAAGAAGCGCGCGTCTGCGGAGCGGAGAAGCCGTTAGTCCGAAGCATCGGTGCGTTACCGCATCGTTGATCAGATCCTGTACAGTTGTATTCTCTCCAGGGATAGCTACGAGGGTATCTACTCGCAGGCCGCCAACAACTCCTTTACGCAGTTTGTCATCAAGAGGGTTGCAGAGACCTAGACCAACAAGTACACCATGGATAGCATCGTCAAGGTGAGCTTGAAGGGTGAACTCTCCCGTGAGCATTGGCGTGAAGATGTGTAGTAAGCCAATGTGTTTTTCAGGGAATGGTAATGTAAGAGTTAAACGTCCGTCTCATTGGTACAGAGGCTTACAGGAAACTTGAAAAAAAAAATCAAACACATTCGAATTCACGATGACTTCTCGGAGACCCGTCTAGTCTCGCGGAGACTCGGTCTCAAACAAGCCACATATTTCTAACATTTTACAAGGCATATACTCAGCAGTAATTTACATCTTGGGGAATCATAATTCATAATGATTCATTAATGTATGAAGGAAAGCGAGAATTCCATAAGAATTTCCAAAGAAACCAAGCAGAGTTTATTAACGGTCCTATTGTTTTGCATTGTCCTTCAGCTGAATGAGATCTTTACTGGCCGCCCGGTCAAGGCGCCCGCCCTGAATCTCTTCTCTCGATGACCCGATCGCCACGGCCAAGGAAAACGACGAGTTGGTCGAGCAGTGGCGCAAGCATGTGGAGAGCGACCTTGACGTCAAGTGTTGCAGAGCTCCCCACTTTGCGAAGCACAGTGACGAGTAGGAGGAGAGCATCTACGGCTTTATGGGCAAGCTGACACTGCAGCGCTGCCGCACGTTCCAGTTAGAGAAACTCAGCAGTAATTTACATCTTGGGGAATCATAATTCATAATGATTCATTAATGTATGAAGGAAAGCGAGAATTTCATAAGAATTCCGTCGTCGGCGGGGACGCTACTGTAGGAAGCGCCAAAGCAGGCCGAATTAAAGTAGAATGAGTGAGGGAGATTGTCGAGAACTCGCGGAGCTCAACAAATGAACACTAGGCTAAATCTTCCTAAAGGAGTGGTCACTATAGACTGTAGGATGGACTTTGGCACGACATAACGAAGGATGAGTGAGGGAGATAATTAATCCGCGCAGCCAGTTTGACGAATGAACAAGAAATCTCTTCTACCAGAGATGCCATTATAGGATAGACTTTTGCGAAATTTGACAAAATGGTAAGGGGGAGAGAGAGCCCGCTGAGCTAGCGCAACAAATCACCTCTAAATCTTCCCTAAAATAAAGATCACGATGAATTAACGGATGGGCTTTGGAACGATTTGAAGAGAACGCGCAGAGGTAGCTCAACTAATCAGCGCTACATCTTTCCTTAAGGAGAGGTAATTAAAGGGAGGACTTTCCCACAGAGGAACATCGGGGTAACTCCACACATGTCCTATATAGATATCAGCGACACATCTCTCTCTTGATGAAGCTGCGAGCTTTAGGATTGACTGGTCAGAAATAACCGCCAATCTTAATTCTCCCTATCGCATATAGCTCTCAGAATCTGAACGTGTGTGGCGCTCTAATCGCCTTTGATTCTTGGGATATGAGCATCCGGTCCACGAACATTCGGCAACCCCGTACAATAGGGGACCAGGGTATCCAACTAATTTTATTAATTTTAACCCTAAACCTAACCCTGACCCTAACACTAACCCTAAACCTAATTCTAAACCTAACCCTGACCCTAACCATAACCCTAGACAAAATGTTCGCTGCTTAATTCATCAAACATGGTGATTTCTAGGTCACTTTCTGCCGACGACAAACTCTTACCGGAAGTATACGTCCCAAGAGCAATCGATCAGATATCGGTATCGCGAGGTGATATCGCTTGATATCGGCTATATGCGATAGGGAGAATTGTTTACATGCCGAAACTCGCACATCATTATTGAACCAGCGGACTGCATCTCCTTTGGGGTATTGAGCATTAGTTTATAACTGATGCAGGGGAACAAAAGTATCCACCCATTGGACAGTCAGTATAGACATGTTCACCGTAATAGTGGATCATATTCAGATATGCCTAGAACGAGTATTTACCTAACTTGTGACATATTACTCACGTCATAGCTGTATGTGTTATGTCACACAAAGAATAATGTTTCATTATCATGTATGTATATTATGAAACTGATATGTGAGCCAAGAATCTGAAGGTTGAGCTTTTGTGCGTCGTATACTGTGTAAAGTTTACTTGAAAGAGTTTGGATTGATGACAAAGAATAAGGGGTATGTGGCATGGGAAGAAGGATTATTAAGTTGATAAGCATCCTGACTGACTGGTTTACCATGATATGCAATTGATACAAAGAGCTCAGTACAGAGAACTCTGTGGCACTCCATGATCGCCTACGTCACACGACAAAGCACCCAGAGAGAGAGAGAGAGAGAGAGAGAGAGATAGTATATCAGTCATATTAACTTTCAAGATAGCTTGGACAGACCACAAGGCAAATCATGATCGTTGAATTATTTCACGAAAAGTTGGATTGCATGCATGAATACTTTTGAACAAAGAATGACACCACCTCTCTTAACCCTAATACCATCGGGGTATTTCAAAGCATGTTAGGGTGGGGGTGGGGGGGGGGGGGGGGGGAGGTCATTATGGTCATAGGCCGCCCGATTCCCTCATTTTTTTTTTTATAAGGGTCAAGAATTATGTACTCTACAAGTTGTAGAGCTAAATTTACGAAAGTGCCTTATTTTTAAAATTCAATAATGTATGCTCATTTATACAAGAAATCACTAGATAAAGCCTCAGGAATATCAATTTCTGGTACAAATGTCTTTCAAAAATCTCATCAATTCCTGAAAAAAGGACAGGTTGTGGTAATCATTGCTCACGTATTTCATTGTTTTTCGTCAAGTGCATTTTGCGATTTGGGTGTAAGTGTGTGTGAATGTGGGTATATGTGGGTTTGTGTGTTGTAATTATTTACACTACCTATTAGAAAAGTATTTACATAAAATGGGAAATCTCCTGCATGATTTTTTGTCCATATGGTTGTACTCAGTCATATAGAAAAATAGCGAAATATCAGTGACATGTGTTTGGTAAACGTAATCTGATATCGGCACGGTAGGTCCGATCGTCATAAATTTGGTATCAAAATGTGCGGAGAGGATCAGGAAAAAAAATATACGTTCGTTTCGAAATATTGAGGTGTTCGGAAGTACCGACAAAGAATAGACGGGGGGGGGGGGGGGAGGATAATGCACCCCCGTGAGTATTAGGATTAAAGGATTATGTGAAGCACGTTGCATTCGCAATACTGCACATATAAGGGAAAGTCGTCCCATGATGTATTAGTGTAAGAGACCGGCGGCATGGATCATTCTTCGACACATATCCCCATCACACACACGCCTGTGTTGCAAGTAATAGCATGTGAAGTGCACAGTATTGATGCAAGAACACGACATGGAATTCATTCTCTATAAGAAGCAGAATAATTGTGGTTGTATTTAATTGAGGAAAGCAATCTTTGAACAAACTATTTCTCTCTCAAATGACATTCTATTGCATGTGAATCTCCAACAATATAAGCGATCATGTACATTGTATATATCTATATATTCATGTTATCAGAATCAGTGTAGGTGTGTGTTAAGTATATAATTGGTGATTCAAATGGCTTAGCTTCTTTGCATTGTAGAGTGTACAGCTCGGTTTTTCTTGATTTCCCCCGAGATGTTCCTTCACATATACATATATGATTCTCTCTGCTTGTGATCTGCGTCGGGTTTCGCTGAAACTCCTTGCGTCGAACGCAAGGACGACGCAGGGAAGGATCGTAGAAGTTGGCAAGCAAGCTGCCAACTCCACGTAGAAAAATGGTCGGTTGTGACCATGGCATAAGGGATCCTAGTATAAATGTACTTATCTTTTAAAGGATGGAATAAATAATAACTTAAAAAGTTATATTTCTAAGCGTTTAATGACGGCAGCATTATAAAAGAACAGGTATGTATTTTTGATTTTTAGTTCTTGAAATAAAATGTATGTATGTCACATATCCGACCTGATATCCCTCATTCTCATTTTCAATTTTATATTGTAATAAATTATTTTACTTTCTTACTCTGATTTTATTGTATTTTTGTGGGGAGGGGGGGGGGGGGGGAGGCTCAGCCAGCAAATAATATATAAGAAAACAACATGACATTTTTTATATTCAGGAGAGTTTTTGTCCACAATTGCCAAAGTGTTGCGTCTCTGTTTGAATTGAGTTTTGACTAGGACAATTCTCTGCATCCACAATATAGATATTTGAGTGTTTCCTTTATCAAAACAACGTGATTATACATGGATCAGTTTCATCATTACCGTATTGATATATGTCATGAATTTGAAAATGTTGATGCATTCAAGAATAAAAAATATATTTGTGGGGAAAATAACCAACCGTCTACGTCTGCTTATCTGAATATCGAATACCGAAGTGTGACGCCATTTGAGCATTATTGTCAAGACAAATGGCTCTAAACAATACGGGCAGAAGAAGCAGCGGTAATTACAACGGGGAATGTAATTGAGAATGCCGGACACTAGACCGATATACAATATCGCACAGGTAAACCTCTCAGTGGAGTGAGTTTGTTTAGAGCCAATTTGTCTTGACAACATAATCATATGACGACACCACTTCGGTACTCTATATGACAGAATGCTTGCATCGAAAGAGAAAAGAACAACGAAGATGGCTTTAGAGAAAGAGGGGTGGGGGGGGGGGTAGAGAGAGAGAGGAAGAGGGAGGGAGAGAGAGGTGGAGAGAGAAGAGGTTGGGAGAGAGAGACGGAGATAAAAGCGAGCGCCGTGGAAAAGGTAACTGCAATGGCCAATTATCTCACAGCATATAACATGTCATATCATAGTTCATGTTACTAAAAGATTGTATCAGATATAGAGGGCTCTCGGGTCACTTTCAGGATACATTTGGGCAACAAATCCCCCTCCCTCATGTGATTTTTTCATAAATTGCACATTTTTTTATATCAAAAAGAAAATTACCTCAGTAATAGATAGAAACTTGTTGACAATCTGCAAGGACATATGTTTAATACTCTTTGAAAAGATACCAACATCAGCAATCGGTCTGTTGGCTCAGTTGGTAGAGCGTCAGACTGATAACCTGAAGGTCGTGAGTTCGATTCCTCACATAGATGCTCTTTTGGTTTTTCTCTCGTTGATTTGAAACTAATAGTCTATACGCTAAAATCACCAAGCAAAACCACCGACGTCTTATAGCCTAGTGGTAGGGTAAGCGCCGGGACTACCTCACACTCGTGCTAGCGAGCACGGGTTCGAAACCCGCTAACTCCAAGGTTGCAAAACCAAGGTTCAAGGTTTGTCGGATGGCCCGGCAACGGCATTGGGATCGCCCTTGTTCCTCCCCTAAAGAGTTAGAGTCTATAGTTTTTATAGGCTACAGTTTTTAGGAGGTAGGAAGAGATACGCGATGGGCCGGTCGCCATACCAGAAGGGAACTAATGGTAGTCGGTAAGGGTGATGAGCCCGAAGTCACGACACCTGAACTCCTGGCATTACCATCGCTTAACCTTTTATTTTTTTGTTGTTGAAATATTGACTTCAATTGTTGTTTTCCTTCTTTCTTTGATGACAACAATCAACCACACCACTATCATCTTTGTTGTTCCGTTTTTCATTATTACATATTCCTCTTCTTATTACTTTTCTGCCCGGTTTTTTGTCCATTGATTTTCTACACTTTCTTGGAGCATGTTGCATATAAGTTTTAAATTATTCTACCTTACCATCAATGGTAGCTACCAAGAAAACCTATCTGCAACATGGCCCTGATCTCCGATATCATCGAATCTTTCTCAATTGCACAGAGTAGAGGGTATCCTCAACCAGCAAGGCTAACATTCAATCCTACAGCTGAAGGCCTTCCCTTCAGGGAAACGCCTGATCAGAGGAGGGTTCGTTTTCCAGTAGGACAATGACCCAAAGCACACGTCAAGACTATTCAAAGAATATGCAAAGGCTACTTGAAGAAAAAGGAAGAGACACAAGTCCTGGCAATCATGGATTGGCCGCCCCAGTCTACAGATTTCGATCCCCTTTCTTGTCATTTATGTTTTTGAATGAAAATAAAGAGGTTTCCATACAAGTGAAACAATAAGTATTGTTTGATTTTATTTGTGTGTTTGACTTCTAACTAGGAAAAGGAAAAATGAATGAAGTTACGCATTTAACCCTGTATTATGGTGAAATGCGGATATCTAGATTACGTGAATTTAATAAAAAGGTTAGCATTTTGAGAAAATGCCATATTGACTGGTAGGCAGCCATTTAATAGAGTATAACTTTGTTTGAATCAAGGATAAAATGTACATTCTTATATACTATTCACTTTAAAATAAAACTTGACCTCTTCTATGAGCCTGAATATCAATAAAGCCTACCAATTAACCCTGTATAATGGTGAAATGCTCTGGATATCTAGATTACGCGAATTTCATAAAAAGGCTATTTTTGACATGACGTCACGAAATAGTACTTTTTTTCCCTCTGACGTCACGAAATAGTACTTTTTTTCCCTCTGAGCTCTCTTCCTTCAAATAGTTCATCTATTTCTGGTCATGTGACACCCTTTCAACCAATCAACGAATTGGAATATATTAATGAGGGATATAAAATCAATCAATGGATAGATGGAGCAGCCAATCTACCAACTAACACGGGCTGCGACAGGTAGATGCTGCTGCGGGAAATTTATTCTTATGATTCATTCAAAGAAGAAATGTTAATTACAGTACATGTATGTAAAGAAAAAAAATCATAACAGCAAAAATAAAATTGAAGAAAAAACGGGGAAAGAGAAGCACTATCATCTAATGATCAAAAGTGGTGCATGTAGTTGCAAAATGATGAGTAAAGCACAACCCTGTCACATCGAACCTCGTAGGAGAAGGGGTGAAGTTGATAGTCCTTATGGTTTTGGAAAATAGATATGAAGGACTGAAAATATGTCTTTTACAGAATGGTGGCAAGATTGCCACGCTTGCGAGACGATAAATCTTATGCTTTTAGATGCATATGCATAACTTCAGATGCTTACAAATAGAAAGTTTGGATGATATCAGAGATCAGGGCCATGTTGGAGATATGTTTTCTTGGTAGCTACCACTACATTTAAGTTACAATGATTGAAAACCTTTATGCAACATCCTCCTGGAACTGGCAACAAAGTGTAAATAATAATAATAATAATAATAATAATAATAATAATAATAATAATAATAATAATAATACATGATGCTTCTGGCAGAAATACCACGTGGGCTCACATGTGTGGTGCACAATGGGGGTTGTTGTGCTCTAAATTAATTATCTCATACACACAAGTCGAAATCTGACCAATAATTGATCAGGGTCAAATAGGAACATATTTTCCATATGA
Organism: Arbacia lixula; assembly: GCA_963669155.1. Lineage (NCBI taxonomy): Eukaryota > Metazoa > Echinodermata > Echinoidea > Arbacioida > Arbaciidae > Arbacia > Arbacia lixula. The sequence goes on from OZ022597.1 coordinate 16,388,803, forward strand.
AGTTCATGTATTTTATAATGAGGCAAAAAAAGACATCAGCAGCCCGAATGGAGAAGTGAACAAACTATATATTTGCCTGGAGTAGATTTTCGAGTAAGAGATCAAAGAGGAAGGGAGTGAAAGTCAGCAATTGTTTAATTCAATTAGAAATTAATATCAGTAAATAAATTTCAGTAAGAAATTCATTTGATAATTCTGAGCACAATAGATTAAACCGCCGTTTACATAAAGCCTGTTTAATTTTCAACGAGGCACAGAAAACAGCGGCCTATATGGAGAAGTAAACAAAATATTTTTTTGCCTGGAGTAGATTTTTGAGTAAGAGATTAATGACAAAACGACTGATAGTCTGCAATCGTTTAATTGAGAAAGAAAAATGGAGAACAAGGGGATACCTTCTCGTTTACGCTAATAATACAGTTTATATGATGCAACCTTTTTTTATTGAAATGGGCAGAAAGAGAAGTTTTGAAAAACATTTATCTTCAATGGTTATGTTTAACTTTAAATCAATTTGAAGAGACAACTTTGCGATATATAAAGCATCACATTGCTAGTTCTGCAGAACTTACTTCCTGGTTACCATTATTTGCTTTAGTATACAGACTGTGCATAGAAAATGTCCATGCTATGTAAGCCTAATTCTTACATCAAAATAAAAATGCTAGGAATCACCATCATCATTTAATCTTTCAAGTTAAGATTTTATTGAAATCTTTGCATGAGACTATTCACAAATATCTCCTTATGGGTAACAATGTGACTAATCACATATTTATATACGTTTAGCATGATTCATCAAAACACTGATTGATACAGAATATAGTTTGTTTTAAACTATCAAACATGAATAAATATTATGTCACTTGAAAGTGTAAAATATAAAAAGCCAAGGTCTAAGAAATATGCCTGACTGAATTACACACAGAATAAAAAATACACCGTTTGTCATGAATATAAGCAAAATATGTGCCCATTGTGTAAAACCTGATTTTGCTGTATGGTTTCATTTTCTGTTCAGGCGGAGGGCGTAGGCTTCGAGTTTCTTGCAAATAAATACCCCAATTATCTTAGACTTAAAAATCCAGATCTCCTCATAAGCAATAAACATGCGTGCACTCTGCTGACTTACTTTTTCATAAAAATGTCTGTATGCAAAGTTCACAATTAATGCTTTAACTAGTGTGACTTTCAAGCCTGCTAGATATATGAAAAGTTCAAATACTTGTATTTCAGCACAATACAAAAGATTGGATACATGTGTGATTTTTTTTGCAATAAAAATTATATCATACATTAGCGAGGTTATACTACAGATGTGATACTAATTATTCTATAATATTATGCTCTACCAGATAACAATATGCAACAACAATGCTTTTGAACAATATTATACACAAAGAGTAGGTACTGCCATTTTAAAAAGGATCTTGTCCTTCTCAAAATGGGTATGCCTCAGACCAGCAAACCCAGTGTACACACACATTTAGTACTTGACATTAACAGAATATACACAACACATTAAATAAACAGATGCTTTGTGATGATGGATGTCAACATATTGATGCATTTTTTCTTCAATTTCTTCTTAAAAACATCTCCAGACACAAAGTAATACGTGTATATGTATAATACGTGTATTAAGTTATTAACAAATGTGTATATTGAGTTGCTACACTCATGCATCGATCACACGGTTAAAAGAATAACTTATAAAGCACCACATTCGGTTTGAATATACACTTACAAAATAAGTGATAATATGAAAAAAAAAAAAGAAAACAAATAACATGTCTTCTATAAAAAGGCATACGCTAAAGACACACCCACTTCACCTGTTTAATGAATGCAGTACAGACATGATCCAAGGAACACATTGGTATCACATGTGTGAGCTCTCCTGGCCACATTATGGTGTGCTTTCATGTTATCGAAATATGACAGAAAAAACTGCACTGATCGGGCTTAAGGAGACTTGATAACCCCCTTTTTCTGCAGGGTTTCCCTTTCACTCGTTTCAATAAAGTGCGCCAAATCTAAGCTTGAATATTTGATTAGAGGGCGATAAAGTTCCAACTCTCCCCCAGTCCAAGGTCAGTATTTGCCCTCTTATATCATTGAGAATGGTTGAGTACTGAATATCACAAACTACTTCCTAACTATATTAACCAAGGACAAATAATCCATGAACAGTACATGTATAAAACCAAATATTTTCAAAATGTGACAAGAATGCATTGTACTGTTTAGCAATGGAATTCACTGTAATCGTGGACGTATATGTTTGTGTAATGTGAACATCTTTGACACAATGTTGATACAGCAGTTTTTTGTTCACATTTTGCAAGACTCAAATGACATTCTGGCATGCTTTCACACATCTCTAACATGTCCATATTTGGCATGAAATTCATTGTGTGTTGATAAAACCTGAATGTTAAGATTTGCAGCATTGAGATGAGCATCAGAACATGAATTTTGAGAGCACCGTGAGATTCACTATACACATCAAGAGCCAGTATTTCACATAACACATATTTCCACGGAACATCAACACATATACAGCAACGGGATATACAGAGTAAATACTGAGTGGAGAAATGCATAGGGACTAGTAGAATAGACAAAGGGGGTGGTTGATAATTGATGCTGGATAACAAACAAACTAAAGGCACATTCACAAATAGTTGTTTTGCTGCTACTGCCCCATAGTACACTCAGTCAAGACCAGCAACAACTTCTGCAGGCTTGAACTCTTAAACAGTCATCAAGACAATGATAACAGCACCCTTTCTTTGCAGCAATGTACCTGATACTTTTTCTTTTCCTTCCCTTTCTCTTCATTCGTCTTTTTCTTTGTACCATTACATTCCCTTGATGATTTCCTCCGTCAGCGCAATACCGCACTAGCGCCTGGAACGAGACTAACCGCGCTAACCGCAGTGACAGGCGAGGGGTGAACGGAAGATCTTGCGGAGCGCCAGGAGTGTAGGCATATTTCGGCGCCCGGGATACATAGTTCCGTGGATACAACTGCTGATACAACTGAGGGACAACCCACACCCACAGTGCCTTGTCAAAAGGCTATATCGACTCTAGTACAGCATCTCTATGTACAGTTAATACTAAAAGGCTGTCAGTGATTCGAAGATGTTGAGGTGGTGATAAAAGTAATAGCGCATTAAAAATGGTTGCTCGTTCAATTAGGCCATGTTTATCAGCTCTTCTGAAATTTAAACGCGTTTCCAAAGGCCTTTACGAACGCGTTTTCAAACGCGTTTTAAAAAATGGTGCGTTCATCAACTCGATCGCCCAAGTCGAGTACGCGCGAAATAAAAGTGCGTTAAACTCACACTATCAGCTCCCACCAACGCGTCCAAACGCGCGTCATAATGCGCGTCCTAATTAACGCGCATCCTAACGCGTATTCCCCATAGCAGCGGCTCATGGTCAGGTAGAGAAGTAAACATTACTTTTGTACGTCAAATTGTCATTTTTGGTATAGATAGTTGGTTTCAGATGTGGAATATAAATCAAATTATCAACTTTTGGTTTCAGGCAATGAGACGAACTACCACTTCCTCGGCGATCTGAATGTATACGCTATCTTTCCTCAGCTGCGCTTCGGAAAGATAGCTACATCCAGATCGCCTCGGAAGTGATAGTTCATCCCCTCACCTTTACCAACGTTAATTATTTGTTTAATATCGTGTTCCAGAACGATATATACCGGTATATTTGGTTCTGAGAACCAAATATAATAGGAAAGGAATATGCCATCACACCGGCAACACACTGGATTCACGCGGCAAAAAACATGAACATCCATGTTCATTTTACCAAACGCACATCACACATATTTCAGAAGAAAAATCATTTCAAGATTCTTCCAAGAACAAACTGTAGGCTCTTTAGTCCCATGCCTCTGTTAACTCGTTCGCAAATATAGTGAAGGAAACCCGCCGACATATATTCTAGGCAGAGCACTGAAAATATTTTGACCAGAGATGTCATTCGAATACGATATAATCGCGATGAATAGTTACCGTGAGTAGTTGATAAAGGAAATGATAAATGCTGTTGTTCCTGATGAATAACAATAGTAACAAATAATCATATGGGCCCCGTTGCATAAAACGTACCATTAATGGTAACTCTGCCATCAATAGTAACAACTTTGGATTTGATTGGCCGTTGAGCGGTATTACCATGGTAGTTACCATTGAAGACAGAGTAACCGTTAATTGTAATTTTTATGCAACGGGGCCATGGTCTTATTTACCCAGGGTAGCCTCATCAGGGAAAACACTTCTTTTCATGAGGGATCTGCATTATTACCCCAGTCACTGGATCAAAGGATCCTACCCAGCCAAATGGCAGGCACCAGAAAATACGCTTATTTTATTTTCAGCGAGGAAGTCGTGACCTTCACTTGACCTCTCGAACCGCGGAAAACGTCTCCTTTTCAAACTGCGATATCTTCATGAATATACCATATTTTCGTACGCTTTCTTTTGTAACTGTATGTTGGAGGTCGAAATTTACCAAGTGTAAAAAACATTTCATTAAAACAGGCAGAAAAATATTGCAAATTCGAGATAAATATGTGGTTCTAACAAAAAAAAAAAAATGAAAATAAACTCTATATTTCAATGTCAATCGCCTTTGAGCCCCTAACATTTAGAGATCATCTGAAGCGGAATTTATTGTACTTTATGGAGATACCATTATTTTTCAACCTCCCCCCATAGAAGGGTCAGGATCCAGCAAAACATCAACCATGTTCAAATCCAAAATGAGCGAGATATGACGAAGTTGTGAACGATCCTAATCAGCCAATCATAGTCCACGATAATAACGAAATGCTACCTGCGATCAAAGGGCCGCGGACTATGATTGGCTGGTTAGGATCGCTCACAACTTCGTCATGTCTCATGCAGTTTGGATTTGAATATGGTGGATATTTTGCTGGATCCTGACCTTTCTACAAGGAGAGGTTGAAAAAAATGGCATGTTCACAAAGTACAATAGATTCCGCTTCAGATGATCTATAAGTGTTGGGGGCTCAAAAGCGAGAGGTCAAGTGAATGTCACGACTACCGAGCTGAAAATAAAATCGCGTGTTTTCTGCTGCCTGCGGACAAATATCGGTTGCGAAGTCCGTATGATTTCTGAAAATTCACGTCACTTTGAAGACGAATATCACAAATGTTTTATTTTTTAGCCCAAACAAAACTGAAATCAAATTCTCCGCTGGCGTACTGGCTTTCCAAAGCTGTAACCGGTGTTGCCGTCCAATTTGTAGAAGGGTCAGGATCCAGCAAAGTCTGAGAGCTTACATATATATCGGTTGCGAAGTCCGTACAATTTCTGAAATCTCGCGTCACTTTGGAGACGAATAGCACAAATGTTTTATTTTTGAGCCCAAACAATATTGGAATCAAAATCTCCGCTGACGTATTGACTTTTTAGAGCTGTAACTGCCGTTGCCGTACAATCCATAGAAGGGTCAGGATCCAGCAAGATCTGAGAGCTTACATATTTCAAAAAAAATTGAGGCCTGTTTTTGAAAGCAAATAACATAAAAACTCCTTTGCGGATTTCGAAAAAATGAAAACATTGATTAAGAAACATATAATCTCAATCCCTGTCTAAAAAAAATCTTGATCAGAATGCTTACAGAAGACACCAGCAAAAGATCTAGCGAGCATGTCGCATTCCTTCATAATCTAGGTGCAGCAAAATCTGCGCGTGAGATTTCGCGAGACGAAAAATCATAGTGAAACATTGTGGACATTTGCTCACCGTGCGCGCGTGTGCATGTCCGCGCGTCGATATAACACGTAAATTTATGTTAGATTTCGTGACATTGTGTCATAAATCGCTAATTTTTTACATGTTAGCATAAATATCCTCGCTTGGGGCGAGTAGCATCTGAAAGCCAACACTTTTCTACACATGATTAACTAACAATAATTCGAGGATATCAAGTAGTCTCGTTGCACTTTTTGCTTGAAATCTGTTACGCATTCGTCTTTTGAGGTGGAAGTCTATGGGAAATGCCTCCGAATTCGACGAACAAACATGTACATCACACACGTGTAGGCCTACAGAAAACAAACAAAGCAAGCAGTCAGTCTGGGGCGAGCGGTTTCTGACAGAAGAGATTTCACACTAAAACTTGATGTAAGACTTATTCTCATTGGCTGTAAAATCTCGTTGCACTTTTGTTCCAAAAAGTTTTGTCTAATGAGAGACAATAATAGAAAAGAAGGCAACGAGAACTGCGGCAAATGACGTAATGCGACGATTCCATTATAGAGCGGGGGCGTCGCGAGCGTTGCGCGCAATCAGGTACGCGCGCTGCAGACGCGCAGGACTCACGACTCAGCGACGAGAACTGCATATTCCTGTGACATTTGTGTTCCTTTGAAGTTCTAACAATGTCCAGAATATTTAGAACAATGCAGGTGAGATATTTGAAAGTTCACCCATTGTTTAATGCTGTTGGAGCGTATTTCCCATACACATCGCTAAATAATTATAAACGCATATTTTCGGTGTTGTCTGCACTCTGCAGCGGAAAGAATATTGTGTGAACGGTGACTGAGACTTGGTCCCACGCGTGCAAATATATGTTGGTTTTATAGTACTAGTAGCAGCTTTATTACGAAATGATTAATTTGGTAGCTAGCGTACACTTGTGGGAATAAACATGGTAACTCAATAAAGCATGTTGTGTTGGAATTCATGGTTTCAAACTGACAAGGTTTGACTTCATTTGCATTCGTCTGACTCTGAGTTTGAAATGAGGGCTTGACAGCTCTGGCTAGGGCAGGCTCTAGCTGGATCCGCCAGTTAAAGGGAAGATTTTAGAGCAATGCTACGTTTCCCCTGTAACCAACCCCATATCTAAAATTATGTTATGAAACACAAGTGCTTGCGGTCAATAGCTGAAGAACGTGTGGAGGATGCATGCGAAATGACTGTCTGTTTGCATTTGGAATCATTTGAACCTGTGTCCTACTTGTGCAGCCGTGGGAGGGATAATCCGTAAATTAAGCAATCACCCCTATATGCCATAATGGAGTAGTCCTACCCAATTCGAGCCGAGACCGGTGATGCGCGCTCGGGCAGCGAGCGCGTATTCACCTTTTGTCCAAAACGGGCTCAAAGTTTTCACTATGAAACGCTCACGATTTCTATAGAACGAGCGAGCGCTGCCGATTGACTGTACCAGTATCACTATATCTCTCCGAGGTATGGAGTAGCTTCGTGGATTGATTTGAAGATGGTGATGATGATCATGAACATGATGATAAAGACGACGACAACGATAACGACATTTATTATGATACGCATGATGGACGTATTATCCCCAAAACATCAAGCCTACCACATGATGAAAAATGCAAATTGATTTACATTATGATACTGTATGGGAAATACCATTCGGCTATAAAGTGACATAGGATTGTCTCAACCACATTCCATTGCCATTACACGCAGGTCTAGACTACATTGCATTCCACACGTTCCGGGCTGTTCCGTTTCCTTACCACGGACTCCTAACACATGCCTGAGCGATGTATGAACCAGGCGTGAACGCTGATGACGTAAGCACAACCTCTCTGTAATTTGACAGCAAGAAGCAAATAATCACAGACATTCTAATTACATATTTCGTTCTCTAAAGTGATAAGGAGAACGGTGCAACGTGCATTTTTTATCTTCTCTGTTCCATCCTTTCTCATGGACAAGTTTTTTCCTTTCAAATTCCACTGCATATGTCTGCATGGCTATATTCGCTCGATGGCTATGTGACTATAGAAAAGGCGGCTTTAAAAGGTGGCAGGAGTGTCTGAACGGTAGACTAGTGCGGAATTCTCGCTAGTTACCTGTTGCGACCCACTGCTGCAGACACGCTGGCGCTGTCTCAGCAAATGCTGTCCCCCCTCCCTGTCATGGTCCCGTCTCTCTCATCCCTCTGGCTATGTGTGTGTGTATATATGTGTGTGTGTGTGTGTGTATGTGTGTGTTTGTGTGCTGGTGTGCGTGTGTTTATGTGTGTGCGTGTGTTTATGTATGTGTGTGAGTGTCCGTGCGTGCGTGCGTGTGTTTATGTTTGTGTGTGAGTGTCCGTGCGTGCGTGTGTGCTGGTGTATGTGTGTGTGTGTGTGTATGTGTTTGTGTGTGAGGGAGTTTGTGTGAAGGTATATGCGAAATGTGTATATGTATGTGTGGAAGAATAACGACCGAGCTATACCACTTATAACCCAAATATACATATTTTTCAGCGTGCGAGTGAGGGTGAGTGATTTCTGGCACATTTTGTTTTTCGTGGCATTCAGATGACCTCGTCGTGTTGAACAAACACGCCACCTGGCAGGACACTTTCATCAGACGGAGGGCACTATTTTCATTGATAACTTGGGCGTGGCGTGGGTATACCTGTGTTCCTAGCCGAGCGAAACAAACATGACCAACTATCCATGCCGTCTGTCTGTCTTCTCTCTCTCTCTCTCTCTCTCTCTCTCTCTCTCTCTTCATCTCTCCTCATGTTTCCTCTTTCTCTCTCTCTCTCTCTCCATCTCTCTCTCTCTCTCTCCATCTCTCTCTCCATCTCTCTCTCTCCATCTCTCTCTCTCTCTCTCTCCATCTCTCTCTCTCTCTTTCTCTCTCTCTCTTGAGTGTGTCTCTCTCTCACCCCCCCCCCCCCCCCCCTTACTCGAGGTCGTAAAGTCAAGCTTCACGATGATATGATTTTAAAGGGGTGGATATACTAGATTTACACGGGAGCATCGGACTATTATATAGAGCACGTGTATTTATAAACAATCTTGTCATTTGTCTTCCATAATTTAGAGGTGTGAATCAAATGATTGTATTCTGTGTTTTGGGATAAAACCAAAAACGCTTATGATATTTCAAATTCAATACAGGTGTATTTATATCTAAATTGTAGCGTAAATTAATGTCAGCTTACGTTCATTTAGATAAACACAGTGTATGTGTTAGCCCCCCCCCCCCCCCAACGTCAACACTGTATATTGTCATCATTATTAATTACTATGGATATATCTGACTGATGAATGACCTTCCCATCCATCCCACACACAATCACTGTATGTGTATAACCTTTTGTCCCTTTTTATGTTCCATGTCCTTGTAATAAGATATCATATCATATCATTTCATGTATTTCCACAAATATCATGTTCCAGTTACTTGTGTACAATAAGTAACAGTTGACGTGAATGTAGGGTTATGTTGATATAATGCAAATAAGATTTCGTTTGTATTGATATCGATTTATGTAAGTCAATATTAATGAAACGAATCTTGCACTTCACCTGGACTCTTAAATGTACACAAATGTGGCGTACCCATTTTAAAGGCCGTCAACATAAAGTAAATATAAATATAAAGTAAAACGTAACTACCGTGGATAATTTATGTAGAAAAGAAAACTGTTTCAAAACATTTCTCATCATTTAAGCACTCAAAATGGTTTCCTAATGAGTTCTTTGAGTTCTTGAGAACTATGTTCATTCAAAAACAATTTTAAGTGGGTCGTTTAAAAAAATTGGCTAGTACCTGCACACACATAGATTATGACCACTACAATCGTATTGACTATCAGATCATGGCTGAGTGCGTATGCAGATATACTGTTACCGTTGTGATAATATATAATTATACCATTATTGGCAATTTCATTTGCATTTTAGAAAAAACAATTTAGTCTGGTAGTCAAACTATAAGCAGGTTGTTGTTATGTAATATTTGAATTATATACCACTTATATTTTTGAAAATGACTCTGGTATTTGTGTTGATCTGAATAAATCGTTTAGAATGTAGTGTTCAAAGCAATGTTAGCCAGTGCAAGAGGCTGCTGTTACTAGGCTAGATTTGTAAACGTCCTGACACTAATTCCATTTGGCATTTTAAAGACAGCCAGTCCCTTTTTCAGATCACCACAAAACCATCAAAACATTGACAAAACATATAGAGAAGTGTTAGTAAGTTCTATATTCACAATTTGAAACTGATACGTAGTGTAAAATTCAAACAATGCACGTAAACAACGTCTGATTAATAGTCTTTACCTCAGGCTCTTAGCAGTTTGTGTTGAAATATCTGCTTTATTGATGTATCTGTTTATTAAATTATAAAACGCATTATGAAAAAAATTGTTCTATGGAAGGAATCATCTCCAAAGTTTGTTAGTTACTCATAAGATTAGGATTTCACACACGCATAATAACCACATAGATACTGTAACAAAGACTAATACTTTTTTCGTAGTACGAAAAAAGTCGATTTGAAATTTAACGGCTGTAATTTTTTACATATACAGAAAGCTTCAACACGCTATATTCTTAGAAATGGTCTTGAATCACACTTTCTTCAATTTACGATCGTGATAGACGATTTCAAATTTTAAGCTTGCAAAAGGGACGGACAATCTTTAAGTTCAATATAAAACCATTAATCAAAAGTCTCTTTAGAGTTCATATATGTGTCAAGGGAACTTTTGTGGCAGTGTTTTTAAGGCGAAAGTCCACCCTGAAGAAGCAGACGTACATGTATTTAAGAAACATATTATTGAAGGTTTGATCATGGACCCTACTACTTGTGACGTCACATGCGAGCTACTCTCCTATATGTTGTGTGCTGTGTGATTTCATAAATTGCTCTTTTTCTGTTTTGATGAAGGAATAATCTCTTTTCATAGATGTATGTGTGTAAACACGTGTTCCGAATGATGTTTCGAAAGTACAGGCAAAATAATGCATATCCTTTTGTAAAAATTGCCATTTTCCACAACAAAAAAGTGTAAAGAGTACATGTGGCATCAAACAATCAAAACTTGAAAAGGTCATAACTTTCTTATCCTTTAACGGATTTTCATTAAACTTTCACTAGTATGTTTCTTTCATGTTTCTGCTTTTAGGAAACCAACGCAACTTCAGGAATGACTATTCCTTTAATATATACAGTTTCTATAAACTTAGCCTAGGTTCTAACCTGTGTTTTGCACAAATCAACTTTCCATTCAGACCTCCCAAAAAAAAAATAATAAACACTTACTTTAAAATGCAATAGTTGCATGTAACCTGCAGGCTCGCCATTTTAAGGTCAAATATAAACTTCATAATACTATGAAATACTGACGTCGCCCGAAAAAAGACCTCGATTCCACGTAAACAGTTGCCCGCAAACATACTGGTACGTGTTTATGGCACTTTACTCAACAAGTAGCAAGCCATTCTCTGAAAACAATGCACCCACGCACAGACAATACCCATATCAATGCACATGACCTACCGGCAGGACCCTTCAAATTGCCAAATGAATCGATAGCGAACGGATAAAATGACATTTCCCCCTTACATGTATATTGCGGTTATAGTCTTATATCAAGGATGTGTATTCATTTATAGTTGTCTGCGTTTTGATTTCTTACGTGTTTTTCTAGCAAATTTGCAACTAGATGTTCAATCGCAACTAGATTGTCGATAACCACGACTAATAAATGACTACCTATTGTGTTTGTAAATCAGTACTGTACGATGAACCAGATGTTCATAGCTGTTCCCATCCACTCCTATCCACTCTCATTCCCACGGCCAAGGATTAGCCACTACTTCCCCCCATCTGATATGTTTGTTTACATTGCCCCTGCACCTTCTCTCTCTGTCTCCCCTAGCTTATTCACCCAGACTGTTACATAACATGACCACCACCAATGCTGTGTATATATGTGTGTAATATACCAGAATAAAGGCAGTTGCCACCCAGACACCAACCAAGCAAGTCCTCCAGTTTCCTTCTTCTCTCAGAACACAATAATGGCGACGAGGATGGGATGACGACTCCGTGAGAGCGATGACTTAACGACGAAATTAGCGAGAACTAAAACGACAAGGAGAACAGCGATGCCTAAGAAAGCGAGAACCGAGACGCGACGAGAAGGACTTTACGACGATGACAGCGATTCCTGCCTGATGACGACAACAACGCAAGCGAAGACCGCCGTGACCGTACAAACAAACGGACACTCGATTCTGATAATGTTTTATGTTCTGCCTCAACAGCCAGCACGCGATCACCAGAACATTCACCACATGAATACGCTCAATCGGACATTGATGTGAAGAGAATTTGAATCGACTTTGCATTTGAACTGGAACTTTAAGAAATACGCATCAATTGGACTATAGACTGCATGTCTGTGAAGAACAAGTTGTCATAAATCACATATATCGTGTTCAACTTAATGTTAAAGATTACGAGGTATCATGTCAAACTAAAAGGAAGTTTGTAGAGAGGAAATAGAATATGTCATGTAAATTAGCCTTAGAGTACCATTCGAGAAAGCGACATGCTTTAGTATTGCTGAAGTTAATGGATGTCATTACATGCTCTTTGTACAATGGATATCAAGAGTCCTATCTAAGATATTGTATATGCTTGTATGTAAATATGCTGATCCGATGATACGCCTTGAGGATCGCATAACTAGTAACTATTTGTATGTATAACACTTCCATCTGTTACAATGAACCTATGATGAATGGCGACGAGGATTTGAGTGATGTGAACCAGCGGCAACCATGGCCCATTTTGGAGTGCCTGAACCTTTCCCCGTACGGTCATCGTCCACGGCTTCGACAGCGTGGATGGTCTGGATGAGACAGTTTGCTCAATACATGCATGCGACAGGAATTACGCGGCCCACACAGAAGAGAGCCCTTCTGCTGTACATTGCCGGTGAGGATGTCCAAGATGTATACGAAACTTTGACCGTTCCTGCCCCGTTTGGCGACCAGACAGAGTACGATGTCACCCTAGCGGCACTTACGGAATATTTTGGAGCGGCGCAGCCCGCCAACGAAGACGTGGAATACGTCCCAGCCTGGTACGCTTCGAGGGCAGTAGCCACATCGGCACAAGCTGCCGACTCTCACGGGGAGAAGGATGGCGGACGTCAGGACCTGATGTCGACACGAGCTGTCGGCATAGCCATCGACGAGAAAGGGAGAGGAATCAGAGGACAAGCTGTAAAGTCAGCCGACGAGCAGCTCGATGAGGAGCTCGACATCGTGCCAGTGAATGGCACAGACACAGAAAGCCTCGACCAGAAGCGCGAGCAAGAAGCGGTCAACTATAGAGACGTTGGACCCACCATCATGCCAGCAAACGGCACAGGAAGGCTCGACCAGGATCGCGATCACGATCACGAGCACGACAGACGAGACGCTGGACCCAACTTCGATCCAGAGAACCCCGATCACGACTACGAGATAGTTGCAGATCCCGACCATGGCCTAGCCAACGGCCAATTTGCTGAGAACATTGGCTCAGAGATCCCCAATGATGACCACGAGACAGCGACGGATCCCGACCATGGCCCGGTCAACGGCCAGTGCGTTGAGAATCAGCAAGGCGAGTCAGACGAGAGCCGAGATCATGCCAATCTCGAAGATGACATCGCCCGCAAGCCCCACCGCTACCTTACCGCAGCTGACAACGCTACTGATGACGCAATGCCTACGCGCCCAGACCCGAAGATCGATGACGATGCCGACGGCGACGGACGGCAGCCATGTGAGCGCGATGACTTCGCCGACCTCGCGCACAGATTCATCGATCGCGACGACTTCAGCTCTCAGCGCCACGAGCACGCTGATAACTTCGCCAATCGAGACGACTTCAGCTCTCAGCGCCACGAGCACGCTGATAACTTCGCCAATCGAGACGACTTCAGCTCTCAGCGCCACGAGCACGCTGATAACTTCGCCAATCGAAACGACTACAGCTCTCAGCACCACGAGCACGCCAATGACGACTTCACTGATCGCGACAACGACTACGACTCGCAGCCCCACGGGCACCTCGATGATGATTTCACCGATCACGACAACGACTACGACTCGCAGCCCCACAGATACGCTGATGACTACCAGCCGCGACCACGCCACGATGAGCGCAACACGGACTCGAGCGTTCGCAAGGACCATCAGAGCGACCATGCGCCCAGCCCCGACCGCAACTTCGAAGCAGCCGGTTCCAGAGGACGACCTAGAGCTCTTCCATTTGAGCTGACCGCGAACCATCCTCTTCGACGAGCGATATCGCCACAGAGACTCCACGACCCCGGAGGTTCGATCTTGAGCACCATGAGCAGACAAATGAACTAATGAAAATCGCGTGAACTTCTGAACTCTAAAGAAAGAAAAGGAGAGGAAGCAAATGCGATGGACTTGTCGATGATAGACACTTATAAATAGAATGTAGAGAAGAAATGGACTTGTCGAAGAAAGACATTTGTAGATAAAAGTTAGGAAGAATTTGATTCACGAACGTTACACTCGCTTGACATTGAACTGAGTTGGTTATTTGTAGTAAATGGTACATGCTTTGGAATCGGTATAGCAGTTAAAACGAAAGAGCATTTCATGAATGCTGAATCTAAATCAGTTGTGTTTTCACAGCTACATGTACATAGTTTGAAGCTATTTCATAATGTCCTCACATTGCTGTTCTAGACTCAATGATTGCTTTCAGAGAATCACCTGCATGCTATGCTCGGTAATGAAATGTTTTCGTTCATTCGATCGTTCAAGCCTCAGTTTGTTGTACATGTACCCAATTTCTCACATGTTTTCTGATACTCTCTGACTCTCTTTCTCACTCTCCAGTCTTAATCTTTCCTTACAGTCACTATTGCAGTCAGTGTTTAAGTTGTGTTAAGTTATGTTTGATTGCAATATGCAATGTTTGTACAGCCATGAATGTCCTATGTAATTCAAGGGGAGATACTCAGCAGATAAACTCGCAATGTAAATAAGTGATCCATTGAGGAGGATTGCATAATCCGTAACTGTCTGCAAACAATATGTTAAACAAATGTTCTTCTGTGTGAGTTCAAAATGTTCACTGTTCTTCCCATGCGATCAAGCTGACCGATCAAGTTTATACGAATATACCCCCATAGTGTAATTATGTTAACGAGAGTGTTTTACATTCCAAGTGAGAATAATTAGATGTTGCAAAGACATTCATCTTGTATATACACCTGTATAGAATCAGAATGATAAATCAATGTGTGTCTGAATAGTTGAAGTGTACGTCTCAGACATAGCTCAAGTAAGTCGACTCAAGTTGAAGCATTTTATTTTGTGATAGTATAGATGATCACTTTTTATAAGAAAGGGAGGGATATTGTGTTTGTAAATCAGTACTGTACGATGAACCAGATGTTCATAGCTGTTCCCATCCACTCCTATCCACTCTCATTCCCACGGCCAAGGATTAGCCACTACTTCCCCCCATCTGATATGTTTGTTTACATTGCCCCTGCACCTTCTCTCTCTGTCTCCCCTAGCTTATTCACCCAGACTGTTACATAACATGACCACCACCAATGCTGTGTATATATGTGTGTAATATACCAGAATAAAGGCAGTTGCCACCCAGACACCAACCAAGCAAGTCCTCCAGTTTCCTTCTTCTCTCAGAACACAATACTACCATGGTCAGAGTAAATGATCAGCGCACTTTTCATCTGTTAATATGCCAGGCACAAACAACATTGACACATAACATGACTATATTGCATTCCAAGTAGTTCAGTATGCATGGAGCAGACATCGGGAATGAAGTTCTTTCACCACCAACATCCGGGTCTCTCCAACACAATCTCAACTACCAAACCCCAAAGAGTAGTGAATGAATAAATGAGTTGATTTATTGTATACATATTCAACAATTAAATAACGTGAATTAATTGATTAATTAATTAACCCAAAACGCCTGGAAGGTAGACCAGAGCCAGCGTCACCCGCGTCAGGACGATGAAATCATGATGAAACGTTAGTTTCTCTGTTTGTCTGCGGGGTGTCAAATGACGCGTTAGCAGGAAAGGGAGGGAAAAAAAACAAGAGTCGTCGACCGAGAAAAACAGCTACCCGCTTACATCTTATTCTGGCCCACACACTCGTTCTTATGCCACAATGTCTGAGAAGGAAGACTAGATATGGCTATCAACTAGTCTGCATATAGTCAGTCGTAGTCTGATCGAATGATAGTTATCATGCTCATGGGCACATTTTAGTTTGTGCTATCGGCCCATCTACCGTGCATTCCTTATCTAGCACTACCGTAGACAAATATGGAGTGGGACGGTGTTTAATCATTAAATTAGTTGTCATCTTTTTATCATTAATTTGTATATTTTTTTCATTTAATTATCTGGGTTTATCTAGCAATATTGTTATTTTTTGTTTTGTTCGCGTGTGTGTTTGCGTGTGTATGAGGGAGGGGTGGGGGGGGGGGGGGGGAACTTTCTAAACGCGAGAGCGCCAGGCGTCTTCGCCTTGAACGTCACAAGAGGACGCTCTGCTCTCATAACCTTCAGAGCTATCTATATACAGAGTTTCGCCAACTAGGTTTCATTCGGTTACAACATGGCGTGTATTCTGTTCCTATTTGCTTGCCCAACAAAGCAACACGCGCCACGTTGTGTCATATTGAAACCGAGTTGGCCAAACTCTGTTTATAGATGGCTCTAATAACCCACAGAGCTGCTATCTATACATAATAAGTAACTCGTGTTGCTTTATTGGGCAAACAAACAACAAGAAAAATGTGCACCCATTGACAAGTAGTGATTATTGGATATTTATTCTGGAATTGTTTTATTAGTAGTAGCTCAAAATTTATGTACGTCCTTACTTTCCAATCTACCGTACGTGTTTGTTACAATTATGGGGAAATAAATCAATCAAATAATGTATGTACATTTCAGCGTAATAATTGAATATTTAATTGCTAAAAAAGGAGGCTAATTACCTTTTCATTTTTAGAAGTCGAAATTTGATTTTAAGATATGGTAAAAGATTTTAATATTCAAATCATTGTGCTTGCTGCCCTTTCATTCCCTGTATGTTTTTTACTGCTGTTTTTTTTCTTTTTATATCAATGTTATTATTGAAATCGTCATGTTTTTTGTGTCGATAAAAATATAAATATTTTTGTCAAAAATGAAGTGGCCGAAATGAAAGGGTGGAGAGATAAGACTGGATTCGAGACTAGCAAACTTGGCTTCTTGAGTCATGTAAGCTGTCACATAATGAAACCGATAATACCAGCAAGAAAAACAACTCAAAATCTCTGATTTCATGTGCGAACATAGGGACCAGCCAGCTCAACCTCATACATTCTTTTGTTACAGAAGTGGCGCGAGGATAATTCTTTGTGCTGTCATACTCACAACATTACAATATTTTGGTTTAAACATGTTAAAAACAAATAAGTGACATTTTCACAAAAAATATCTCAATATATTGTCACATGATTTTGATTATAAGTCCAATAGAAGAGAAATGTCCCTTCATTTTTAACTGAAGTTATTTTTTTTCAGGAAGCCGTTGATAAAGTTATCATGGTCGTAGCGAAAGCTTGCAAGAAATAACAACATTACTAATTTATGGCTGTCATACCATATCATATCACGCTAAATCATGTCCATTGTCTAAAGCAATTTGCAGGCACATACCCATGCCATTTATAAATAATGCATGAAATAGAGTCTGCGTTATGAGACTACGATAGTACTGTTGCTGCTTCGGACATATTTTGACACAGTTGTTACTGTTGTTGTTGCTGTTGTAGTTTTATTATCTTTTTAATATTCACATAGATGGCGGCCAGTCTAAAACATTAGCAATCACAATTTTGTAAACGTTTTCAAAATGCTGATAACATTCTTCGGTTCTTTTTGACAGGTCCTGTTTGACAGTCAGGGGGTGTGGACTAGTCTCTTCTCAAGGCACGATACATTTTACTTAAGTGTCAAATTGGAGTCTTGGCTTGCAGACTGGAGTTAGGGTGTGTTACTCAGTGTGGCTGCGACATGGATACTTAAAGGGAATAGTACTGGAAAGACCCAAAGCCTTCAAAAGGGTGATCGTGAGCAATCTTCTTGCCAATGGTCTTTCACTCATGTATTGTCCATTTTAGAAGCTTGCTGAAAGTGATTTGCCCGTAAATGTTCCACATTTAGTGATTGCATGACTAATCCTTCAAATATTCGGGCCCAATATTTTGAGGATTTGCGATTTAATCTCTAATTTCTCAAAATATGGATCATTTGAGGGCAAATAACTTTTAGAAAGTTTCTAAAATGGACAACACATGGATTTAAGACCATTGGTAAGAAGATTGCTCACGATCACCTTTAAAAGCTTTTTTGTCTTCCCAATACAGTATATTCTCTTTAAGACCATCGGTAAGAAGATTTCTCACGATCACCCGTTTGAAGGCTCTGTGTCTTCCCAGTACAGTATACTCCCTTTAAAGCCAGGAGGCTACCGATATGTACTTCTGGTAGGCGTGTCATAAAGGGATAGGGTGGCAAACGATGGAGTGCTGGATCGTGTTCAGAAGAAGGGACGTATGTTGCTGGAACAGAGGACGACATTCAATAGGTATGGATACATTATGCGACATGACAGTTTATTGATCAGGGTCATGGAAGGTCGTTTGAAGGGAAGGAAGACATATGCAAAGCCTTCTTGGATGACACCATTGCTAATCGTTGAGTAGGGAGGGAAATGGTGATTTGCCATTTGGTCCAATCCCAGTTGGTCCACTCGCCATTTTGTCAACCATCACATGCTGATATGTATGGGTTAGGGTTAGGGTTGGGGGTCTGGATTAGGGTTAATGGTTGAGGTTATGGTGGAGTTGTTGATAAGTCAACCAAGTATTTTAATCTGAAACGGTATCTTTTAGAGGTTCTTGTAGACGAAATGGTGAGTGGACCAACTGGAATTGGACCAAATGGCAATAAACCTCGGAATGGGAGAGGGGGATAAGGGCAAATGAAGCAGTTGGCTCAAGACCGAGATGCTTGGAGAAAAATAACTCTGCTATTTCACGAACTAGCTCGCTATTTGGCCATCTAGCCCAAAATTTCTTGGGATTTTTTTGGACCAAAAAGGTAACGCGATATCATATCATTTGAGTTTTCTGCATGTTATCATTACACTTCATTTTGCTGCAGTTTATCTCATTGTGTCATTATGTGTCTTGTGATGGGCACCTTTACCACTTTCCTTCATTCGCTTCATTCCAGTCTACGTGTTAGTAGGGTCAAGATGTGCAATAAATCAAATTGTCATGACAGTCACAAAAGACAAAGAAATCATGACAAATATTGACCGTCGACCCCTTGATGACCATTTCTGCCATTTCTTTAGTGCCAATGCGTTCATTATGGTGTCAATCAAAGAAATGGTAAAGTTTATGACCAAGTGCATGATAAATCATTTTGGGCAAATAGTCCTAACTTAGGATTCCACTTATTATGCACCATTTTGGAGCACTAGGGCAGTTCGAATGTGAAAGGCAGCGGTTGAAACACACTTTTTCCTCATTGTGCTGGCTCTCTCCCTACACTTTGTATGTCCTATATCTTTCTTTCTCCCCCCCCCCCCCCTTCCCTCCCTCTCCCCCCCCCCTCTCTCTCTCTCTCTCTCTCTCCCTATCTCTCTCTCTAACTCTCTCTCTCTCTCTACCTCTCTTTCTCTCTCTCTATCTCTCTCTCTAACTCTCTCTCTCTCTCTCTCTCTCTCTCTCTCTCTCTCTCTCTCTCTTCCATTCCATCTCTCTTTCTTTCTCTCTCCTTTAACTTTCCCTGCCCAACCGCACAATCTCGTACTGACAGGGGCAATACGATTATACTAGTAATATAAAATAGACCACTTTCTCTACGTTTCAAACGTAACCAAGGATGGCTTTTAACTTTTCCTAAAAAGTTTCGTAAAGTTATCACTCTAAGATTTCATACATGTTATCGTAAGGATATACTTCTGATTTCTGCAGAGTTCATGACTTTTGGAAATGGGCTACCCCTTCTTTAAATCTCTACAACGCATTCATCCATTATCCTCCCTAGCCTATCACTCCTCTTAATTTATGTCTGCTTGTCAATTGTTCCTCCAGGGCAATCATTCGCGAGTCACGATTCTTTTGTTTCCATGCCTACCACAACTGAAAGCATCATTCATCATCATCTTAGTGGAAAATGAAGATGTCATCAGTGAAGCCTTCATTTACCAAATTGACGGGGGAGGGTGTGTGTGTGTGTGTGTGTGTGTGTGTGTGTGTGTGTGTGAGAGGGGGGGGGTAAGGCATGAGTCGGTTTACTTTACGTTCGGTGAAGTTGTTGCCCTCCCTCCCCCCCCCCCCCCCTCCATCCCCTCGTCGCACATTTACGCACACGCACACCCACCACACTGTTGATGTTTTTTTTTTGTTGTAAATAATTGCCATCATCCATCCAATCCATTCGTCCCTAATGCAATGTAATAATATGTGTTTATTAAATGAACTGGAAGGTGGAGGGGGGGGGGAGCGCACCCCCCCCCCCCCTTTCACCCCGTGGACACTTATCACACCCACCCCACCTCTAATCGTCCATCGCACTCTCGCTAAACCCCTGGCCGTTTTGAGCATGATGGCCGTAAAATAAAATCTGGTTCATTTGGCTAACATGGCATGACACCTGATATTCGTCACGCAGAAACGATCTGTCAAATCCGTTCAAGGTGCGCTGGCCAGGATTTGTGTTGAAGAAAAATGATTGTATGAAACTTGTTTCCCGGGCGACAGGCTCGGTGGATTGGACTTGATATATCGCCTGTTTGATTGCCCTGAAAGGACATTAATTATTTTGACCTACTCCCGCTAGTTGGCGAGGAGATACGTCAATCGCGATTCATGTATTCGGCATGAGAAGCCAAACTTCGGCCAAGGAGGTATGAGATATGCAAGACGTCAGCATACGCACTGATCATGGTCACATTCAAACAAAAACTTAATTTCACTCTTTGGCATTCTTATGTTTTATTTAAAAACATATATCCTCTTAACCTTTCTCTTCTCCTCTTCTTCACCTTATCCTTTTACTTTCTTTCTCCTTCTTCTTTGAGAAGAAATATACTTCTGCAAGAAATATACTTCTGCAGTTGCTCTTGTCAAAATTTTCATGACTTTGAATAGCGCGTTCTGTCAAAAACTATTATCCTTATATTATGAATGTCATACACAGTTACTGATTAATAATATGTATATTGTTCTGCTTGTATTTCTTACTTATCTTCTACGGTTTAATAGCAAATGAATCAAGTGATTTCAAAATACGTGTATACATTTATTTATTTGACACATCACATACTTGGTACATCAACTTTTACCGTATACGGGGTCCATTATAAACAAGCCATTATTCCTATTGCATTGCATGATATATCCATGAGCAGTGTGTCCACATACTACACAGCCTTGTAGCGAGGCTAAGAACAGAATACAGCCAGCGGGGAAACATGGATAATTCTTTTTCTGGAATGTATGTTAAAAGGGTCCTTCGCGACGATATGACATCATCTTAATTCTCCGAATTCTTAAAAGCGGATGGCGGCGAAAATCGCCACCACTCGCTCCCTTCCCCTCCCTTCCCCATCACTTCCCCCTCCCTTCCCTCACTACCCGCTCCCTTCCCCCTCCCTACCCCCTCTCTGCCCCTGACGCGACGCCCTTGCGTGAATACCACTACCGGTGCTTGAGGCTGGGGGTCAATAGCACTGTGGTCATCTTGGAAGTCCTAGCTGCTTCCCATTCAGGAAATGAACTTCCGGTTTCCCGTTTCCGCAAACAAGACGGATGTGGCGGGAGCATCGGGGTAATCCCTGATGGGATATTTGCTGGTATCTGGGCTCTCCGTGTCGTCATTATGTTACAACAAACATTCATGTCACTCCTGATATCCATAGTATGCCTAGTCTGGGCACGTTATCAAAACTAGTCCCAATTATGGACGTTTTTAATGCTTAGACCAGGGATGTGTTATGGCAGGATATGAAGCAACTTTCTTCCTTTGAACCCATGTGCCAAGCCGCTGAAAAGTTATGTGTTTTCAACAGGTGCTGTTCAGGTGTTTGAACAATTATGAGCATGATTGTGTGGCAACGGCTTCTCAGAGAGAACAAAAGAAATGTACAGTCTCATTTCGCTTGCCCCGTTCTGTTAATGGCATTAATACTTCCTTGAGCATAACAGGTATCAGCAAACACAAATAAACAAGTTTTTCAAGTGAAATATCTCTGTTTCACGCAAACACACACAAACGCCGTTAATGATAATACACAGCTTAATATATCATTTTGAGAGTGGTTGAATCCCCCAAATGCACAAGTTGTCGGAAAGTGAAGAAATTGGTCGATTTTGTAAGTAATACAAATAGCTTATATGTCCGATTTTTAATGATTCCTCAATACTTTTCGAAACAAAAACAAAGTATTAGGATCTATCATTATCTGCCGTTAACTTCCTTATAGTTTGCAAACGAATTTATCAAAAACAAAACGTCTACTAATAAATGGAAAATTAAAGAAATTTCTTTTCAAGTTGACATCAGCTAAATGTCGGCTCGGCACATGGAACATCAAAGCATTGCCATGATTATGGAATGCTTTTGACATTCATGAGCACGCTTTAGAACCCACACAGATGTTTGAATATATTATGCTCGAGTTTCTACTCCTTCGTAACACCTCCCTGCTTAGACCTCAGTCGGCTAACGCTGTTCAATCAAATCAGAGAGGTGTAAGGCATGGAGTCACCACGAAGTGTAATTGATTCCTACAGCAGTCGCGTGCATTGATATCACAGTGGAATATTTCACGCGTTTGGCTCTTTGATCGAGGGAGATCCGCCGCCAAATATGCAAGACAAATTTTGGATGCATTTAGAGGAATATATAAGATCATATCATATAAGATTAATATATAAGAAGATTTCAGAACCACTTCGTAACTGAAGTGCATATGCAGTAGTAGAACATAGTATAATGATACGATTCTGATAAATTTTGATAAATCGAGAATACTGTCAAAAACATGTCAGAGAAATACCTCAATATTGCACATTGGGCAATCATATTTCCGTACAAATATCTTGTAAATCGTTTATTGAGTATTTTCCCTTCCATGGAAACAACCTCGATTTCATGTGCGAAGATGTCCGAAAAAGTTGCGGACCAAATTCTTTCTACAATTTTATCAAAATTTCCCTTCGCTTAACTCCAATCTCATTCCCAGTGTGTGTAAAAAGATCAGCTATGAACTTATAACATATTTCTCAAACCAGATTTTCTTTTGTTATTCAGAGGAAGGCACTTAATTAGAAATACATGTACATCGTATTGTTTGAAACACCTGAATACCTTGAATTTTTATGAGGTGGCGGTCATCATAGATCAAAGGAAGTCATCCGAGTGCAGTCCATCCATGATAGGTCCATGTTCTAACAGAATAATTACTCCAGTGAGAGGTTGCCGGTCCGATATTGCTAACAGACTAGTGCCGGGTACTTCCAGGGTACCCGCTGTGATCACCGTCGCTAGCTCTACCCGCATGTTTAGAGCCAGTTGTCTTGACAATCATGCTCAAATGACGTAATCTGCCAGGTTGATTGGAATATTGTGCGACACATGGCTCATACTTTACAGAGCATATTGATAATTTGGAAAAACAGATTTAATCTGGAATTTAAAGAGAATTGTAAAGGGACGAGTTCCGTATTAAGGACCATAATAAAATACCTAATGATGCAGAAAACGCTGGTACGGAGACGTGAATCTGACAGTAGTCGGGTATAAACACATGACAATAGACATCTTAGTCATGTATGCAAATCTTATTCAAGTAATTCAAACAATACGTTACTAATGGTAACCTCAAAGCTTGTCCGAGGATTGTCCGTATAGCAATAGCTTATAGATTCAGAGTGCGTTCCACCCATTGAAACGGATTTTAGAAATACAGGTGAATATAATAACGCGTTACTACACAGTCAGGGGGTAAGTTGTGAATAAATTACGAAAACGGCTTATTATCTTGATAATGCAAGTATCTGATGTAGGATTGTTGTCCTACATGATTGTACGGTACGTGTAACAATATGAACGTGGTCTTTTGCTACGCGGACAAAATTTGAAAGGAACTCTTTGAGATTTTGTCCGCTTAACAAAAGACCACGTTCCTAGTGTAAACATAATAGGTAACAACGGATAAATACTAAAATAATTGAAATAATTTCATCATTCAAAACATGCTGGAAAATATTCCATTCTATATGATGATATTAATTTAATTGAAATGAAACTTGGACATTGCTTTTGCGTTACGCATGGAAAAACGCGCGAACGCGCGCCCACACGCGGATTTTTTTTTTTTTTTTAATGCTGAAATGGCCTGAAACATATGCAAAACAATTTTTAGTTGATTTGGAGCATTTTGAAATTTTGCTCGCGCGTTATTACATTAAAGTACGCGTACTCGCGCGTTTATACCACCCGTCTGTCTATCCCTCTGTCTTTAATGGGATTTTTTTTAAAATCATAATAGAATATCTGAGATCCAAACGAGTTTATTTACGCGTTTTTATTCATTGGAATTAATTGTCTTATGATTAATTGTATGCATGTCAATTCCCACTAAGTGTAGATGATCAGTTCAATAGATATATCACTTAATAGGTTTTCATTAAATTGCTCGTAAATGACGTCACGATCATGTCATGACCTTGAAATTGTGGCGATGACAAGTTCACATGTATACCTATACATGGTCAAAATATGATGAAACATGACATGTGCATTGTTGAGATATAGGTGACACAAGAACTGGGGGGCAGAGAATAAAAAAAAAGAAAGTTCTAACGAAATTATGTAATCTGTCGATTACGACAGACCACCTAAATATAGGCCTTTGCCAAATAATGTACATGTATTTAGAGGTAAAATGCGTACGCACCCCTAGTTTTTGCCGATTTTGGAAGGGAAAAAACAGTGATTGCAGGGTAAAGAAAGTAATTAATTCGTAATTCAAAATTGGTAAAAAAGTGTATGTAAGAATTGTGTCTGAAATGGCACAAACTGTACGCAGGAACATGTGAAAACAACACAAAATACAGCGAGACGTACTTGTGAACAAGTAAGGTGGTCTGTATTGGCAAATTTATGCACATACATGAGATGGTAAATGCACGGTGACACGAAAGATCATCCATGGTGACACCATCTATTCAAGAGAAATCAGAGGCAACTCTTTTTCTATTTTTGTAAATCTCCTTTCATTGGTTCTTTTTTAACTTTATTTCTAAGAATAATAAGGTTGGATGATGCAAATAATCCATTTCGTAATTGCAATTTGCGCATGAGCAGAATATTGCTTTTAGTAAATGACCTCATGTCAATTCCCAAACTCACAGAGTAAAATGGGAATTCATTAGATAGTCGACCACATTTCAATCTATTATCATGCAAATATGGCAACAGCTATTCAGCTCTGAGAAGGTAGTGAAAGAATATTCCATCATGTGCATCTGCTTCTATTGTTGTTCCGGGCACACTGTAAAATGTCTTTACATCCACCATCCAACACAGTTTCATGAAACAATCCCAGTCAGCAGTCTAGTAGTATTTATTCAGTGCATTGTCCGACCATGGTGTAATTACGAAATGGTCTATTAGACAACAGAATACGGAAAAACAGAATATTACTCATTTGAGGCCAAACCCGTAAAATTTACAAACAAAATAGACGTCTGCGAGACCGTTCTAGAGGTTGGTCAGTGAATTTGCTCTCTGCTGCTCTTGGATATTTATTGCCTGCTCTTGCCTGGTCTTGGCAGGTTATTTTTTAGCATGATCCACTCCATGAGACATGGCTAGTGTGAACTTTCCGATCATTATGTTCTGTTACCAATGACTTTTCACACCTTCCATAGGCTTTATGCGACCACAATGCTCTACTTGCAAGATCGGTGACCCAATGGTTATATAGACCATTGGATTTTGAAAAGAAATTCGATATACCAAGCTTGAACATTCATCCAAGTGACGCCTCCAGTGACGTCAGAGAAGTCAAAATTCCATACATTGTACGGAAGTCAACAATAGACCATTTTCGTAATGTATTCACAACTTTCCCCCTAACTGCGTAGTAACGCGTTATTGCAGTCACCTGTATCTTGTCATTCAGATTCAATGGATGGAATGCACTTCGAATCTATTAGTTGTTGCTACCAGAGAGGTGTAAGGAATGGAGTCAGCACACGAAGGGTAATTTATTCCGACAGCAGTCGCGTGCATTGATAACACAATGGAATATTTGACGCGTTTGGCTTTTTGATCGAGGGAGATCCGCCGCCAAACAAGCATGAAAACTGTAGGATGCATTTTGAGGAATATATATTCTGTATGCGCAGAAGATTTTAGAACCACTTCATGAACTGAAGTGCATGTGCAGTAGTATTACATGTTATTAAGATACGATTGTGTGAATTTCAGATTGTATTGTTTCTTCGTTTTTGTGATAAAAGGAGAATACTGTAGAAAACATACCAGAGAAATGCCTCCATATCGCACATTTCCGAATCATATTTCCTTAAAAATATCTTGTAAATCGTTTATTGAATGTTTCATCTTTCATGGAAACAACCTCAATTTCGTGTGCGGAGGTGTCCGAAAAAGTAACAGATCAAATTCTTTCTACAATTTTTTCAAAATTTCCCTTCGCTCACCCCAAAACTAATTCACAGTGCGTGATGTAAAAAGCCAGCTACGAGCTCCCAGCGAAGGCTGAACGGTTGACGTACTTCTCAAAACAGATTTTCTTTTGTTATTCAGAGAAGGCACTACCTAATTAGAAATACAGCTGATTGTTTAAAACACCTGAATGTCTTGAATTTTTATGAGGCGGCGGACCTCATAGATCAAAGCAAGTCTATCCGAGCGCAGTCCATCCATGATAGGTCCATGTTGCTACTCAGACAAACCCCACACAAGCTTTTGGGTTCCCATAAGTAACGTATTGTTTGAATGGCGTAAATAAAACATTTTATTTACGCCGTTGGCATTTATGGAATTTTGACTTCTCATACGTCACTGGAAGCGTACGTTTTTTTTTTCCAATTTTCGTCAAAATGACACTTTATTGCGGCAAACGAATGTGAAATTCGTTTTTAGTGGATAATTTTACATAGATTAGTGGGAACTTATTTGTCTAATTTAGTAACCCTTTAATCGCATTTACCCAATACTTGTCGTGTCTAGACGGAGTGCAAGCACCTAATTGGTGTGATGGGCCGCGTTGATTTACTTCCAGTGTTTTACCCATTTTTCTGTCAGCTTTGATGGGTGGCAAGCTTTTAAGGCGATCACGTGAACGTGGCGTTAAAACTAACTTCTTTGCAGGGGACCGTAATGAATACCCCATCACTGGGCCCTCCCCTAGACCCCCAGTCAGGGGCACCTGGGGGTCACGAAGGGGTGAAACTGTGCACCCCTTTACCCTGAAGGTTTGGTTTGTGAAAACGAGGTGACAGCGCGAGTGTGAAGACAACGATTCATTTACCAGGCCTACAGTGACTTTTGGAAATTAACTCTTGGCATGCCACGTGTGACTTTTTACACAAGTAAAACACATAATTTCCATAAAGAACGCTGGAATACCTTGTACCGATGAAACGACCGTATGAGTTTAGCTTTGTCTCATCAATGTGTGAAACTTCGAACAGAAATGGCCGACATCCTTCGGATAGATTCTGCTTAACCCCTTGCATTACCAGTCCTTGAAACCCCCATCGCCTTACTACACATATCCATGCCCATAGTAATGAGAGAGTTAGCAAACCTATTTCATTGTAATTGGATAGTCTGGTAATAAGACCATAATGAAACAAACAATAAATACAGTGAATGTGAAAGGAAGATTTATGAAGCGGAAAAACTGCAACTTTTCTTTAATCCTTCCAGTACCAGATCGAGTGCTGCTCTATGGGATTTGTGTGTATTATTGGTGACAAAACGCACCCTTGGCACATCAAGAGTTCATACGTGACATATAGATTGGAAAGAGCACAGTAATGCATTGCGAGCATGCCTGTCCCACTCAAGCTATCACAGTCATTAGAGATTTATTTTAGATGTCCTTGATCGATAGCCATCTCTCCTGAATTTGAGTATCTCATAAAATATCAAGGAAAAAACAATACAAGACAATTCATTGCATTGATATTGGTATGGACACGTGCCTTTGTTAATGTTAATATTAAGAGTTAAAATGTGTCAGTTGAGGACTAGGGGGGGGGGGGGGGGAGGGGGGTGGTCATCGAGACACTTTAGTACATGAAGACGGGGTGGCCCATTTGCAAAAGTCATGAAACTCAGCGTGAATTAACAGGTTACCCTAACGATAACGTTGATGAAATCTCACAGTCATAGCTTCACGAACCTATACAGGAAATGTTAAAAAAAATCTTATTTATGTTTGAAACGCCCCACCCATAACTTCTCGAAATCTAGCGATCCCTCTAATCCCGCGTTTAGTCAGTTTCCAGTTCCATTATTATGAGGGAAGTTATTACAGTATTTTCTTCCATTTTCCGAAGTTGTTACAAAACTTTATTATTTGACCCGCAAAGGGACTACCCTGTCTATAACTAATGTATTGATCATTCTTTCGGTTGTATATCCGGCATGCCAAAAATTAAACAAATTTCACTGCTTACAATGTTCATCACATTGTTTGACCCGCAAAGGGACTACCCTGTCTATAACTAATGTATTGATCATTCTTTCGGTTGTATATCCGGCATGCCAAAAATTAAACAAATTTCACTGCTTACAATGTTCATCACATTGTTTCTGAGTTACAAACAGAGCAAAGAAATGAATCACGTGTTTGTGTGGACAGTGTCCAGTTATCATAGATTACTGATACTGGGTTTGATATTGGGACTTAGTACTAGTACTAGTATTGTATTTGGTATTGACATTGGACCAGAGTCACAGCGGTGGCCCGCGGGCAGGCCTGGTTGGTGCCAATCAAACTCTCGGAGCTCGACTCCCCCGGCCCAGCCCGGTGGTCGCTATATAGTGGTATATACCCCACGGTAAACTTGACCCACGGCAATTGTCAAAAAAGGGAACAAAAATACAATATTTAGACCTACTTCTCATGCTTTCTGCTGATTCGTGCACATGACCTTGGTCAAGTATTTGGACGTGTAGAAATCAAACACGCTTACATCAAGCGCGATCAAACTTAGCATGCCTAATAATCTGTACACACAGACACGCTTGGGTCACTTTCTCAACATTTGAGTCTGAAATAATCTGCACGATAGACTACCGCTTTGACTTGCCAGCTGTGTCTCTTGTTGGAATTTGTGTACAAATAATCATTCGACCTAGCTAGTCTATGCATGCCAGACCGTATCGATCCATACTGACTGACTGACTTGCTGTATGGCAATAGTCTGCGTCTTCAGATTACATGCTCAGCATGCTTTGATTAATGTGGGTGTATATATCAAACATGTTCATATTAACGAAGTAGCCCTTCATTCCCGTATAATTTGTTCTATTACGCAAGATATTCAGATCGACATATCAAGGGAACGAGACTGTTTTTCTTTCAGAGAGTATACAACATTAAGAAGTACAAGACGTGCTAGGTGTGGTAGGTAGCCTGGCAGTATCATTGAAGGAGAGTATGCTTTCTGGGTGAGCTAGATGTCGTTTCAATGTTTAATCTACAAAAAAAATCCCTCTGTCTTTTATGGGATTTTCTTAAAATCATAATAAAATATCTGAGATCTAAATGAGTTTATTTTTTCAGATAAGATAAGTAATGTCATCACGATTTATTGGAGGGAACCAAACTGGGTTCTTTCATCCACTTTGTTCCAATTCGAGCAGAAGGTTGCTGACCCAGGGGGGGGGGGGGGGGGGTTCTACGTCACGAAAGCGGATAGTATGATTCGACAAACCCAGTCTTTCCCCGTTTCTCCCTGGCTCTGGTTTGTTTTGGTCTCATGACTGTGATCACGAGAAAAAGGGAGGAAACGAGCTAAATAGGAACATGGCAAGAATACTTAGAAAAGTGACCAAAACTAACTCCCGAAAGTTATTACTTCGTCAATGAGAGTTTCGCTTTTTCAACGGAATGCAGGAGGAAACGACGGAGCATTTCAGTTTTCATTGTTACTGGACACAACTTCACCAGACAATTAGTTGCCATTGAGTATATTAGTTCCTGTGTTTATTCTTTTCACTTTCTGAGGAATTGTGGGGGAGTACCCGGAAGTTCTGACGTATAAGGAACAGACAGACAAACATACAGACAAACAGACAGACAGACATAGAAAGAGAGAGAGAGAGAGAGAGAGAGAGAGAGAGAGAGAGAGAAGGGGACTAACAGAGGGAAAGAAGGGGAGACTAGGGAGAGAGAAAGAGAGGAGAGGGGAAAAGTGGAGAGAGAAAGAGAGAGACAGAGCGAGAGAGATAGAGAGGGGAAGAGAGAAATAAAGGGAGAGAGCGAGGAGGAGAGAGAGGAAGTGAAAGAGAGAGAAAAAAAATTAAGGAGAGAGAAAGAGGGAGAGAAAGGGGGAACATAATAGACAACAACAATGAGAGGAACGGAGATAGAGGGGGAGAAAATGAGAGATGAAGAGATTTGGCATAAACCACATCTTTTTATTTTTCTTTCTGTTGAATTCAAAGATGAAGATACCGAGAAACAAAGACTAATTTGAAGGAAAAGGTTCGGAAGTACTGCTCACCACAAGAAAAGTTGTGGTTGGAAAATCCCCAAGAAAGGGATATCCAATATCCTTCGATCAACCCGGAAGTTGCCAGAAAAACCGAAACGCAAATGTTGAGTTTCCGTCTTAGCATTGTAACAGTGTTCAGCCGCTCTCACATTCTACCACACCGTGTAATGTCATTGTCCTGGAAAGACTGGTCAGATTTTCGTTAACGATTTCGGAGAGTAGAGGTGTAACCATAGTAAGTGGTTCTTGTGTGGCGGACAAATATTGCTGCTCTATGGGAGAAATTTGTATAAATGGTGCAATAATCCAGACATGGCACGCTAAGAGTTAATTTAAACATAGTTAAAAGTTAAGTGACCGGACCCATGGGGGCATGTCTGCCCCTCCCCCAACCCCCCCCCCCCACCCCTCCTACCACCAACCACCTGTCATGCCCATTTCTGTCCCCTTCCTACGCGGTGTTAGACCCTTTCTACTGGATGACTTCCTGGCAAATCGATTATTAATGGGGCGGAAAGACACTTTAAGTACACGGAGCGGTGATTTAACGCATTCCCATTTATGCCATTAGCCGTATCTAAACCTTTACACACTGTCATAAAATATCACTTGACTTTTGAAGCACTGGTGTCATAAAATGAAAAAGGTACCTCGTTAATTGTATTTCCCCGTTTATTCAATATATGTTAGAGTAAGTTCGTACAGGTAGGGGCGACTGGTCATTGTCAAGGTGTGAGTCATTGATATGAATGCGTAAGGAAATTGCGTAAGATCAAACGCTTAAAACGGCATCAACACTGTTCAATTTTATGTCCATTAATGATCTAACTTTTAATTTTTATCCCCAAATATCATTTTCTTTAAGTTAACTAGCCTTTGTTCATTCTAGCCTAGGGCCCTGTTGCGTAAAATTTACCATTATTGGCAAGTCTGTGATCAATGGTAACTGCTGTGGTAACATCGCTCGTCAGCCAATCAAATCTAAGCTTTCCATTGAAAGCAAAGTTACCATTAATGGTAAATTTCATGCATCAGGGCCCAGGACATTGTTTTTAAATGTATTGTTTTATTTTAAGGAGTGTTTCCGTCTTGTTCTTCTCATGTCAGGGGTTCAGTGCAAGACAATACAATCACAATGTTCTAGCCCCGGTCCTAGGAGTTTGAATCTGCTTGTTTGTGATGCAATTCATTCTTCTGTATGGTGCTGAGTGTTGGACTCTATCCCAATATCTGGAGCAAGGGCTTGACGGATGCTATACACGCATGCTTAGGACAGTATTAAATATTAGTTGGAAAGAACACCCAACACTTTAATAAATCTATGGAGACACACCAAGAATCTCTCAAATACTTCAGAAGAGACGACTCAAATTTGCCGGGGACTGCTACAGAAGTGCTCATGAACCAGTCTCAAAACTTGCACTGTGGGCACCAACACAAGGAAAACAGTCCGTGGAAGACCGGCTTCTAACTACATAAACCGGATCACCAGAGGTACATGACTTAACCTTGCTGAACTGGGACTACTAATGGTCGACAGGGATTAGTGGAGGATCATCGCCAACAATGTTTTCGACCCTGGTCGACCATGATGATGATGATGATGATGATGTGATGCAATGCTGCAACCAAGTGGCTCCACTTCATACATCCTTGCTGCAACCAGGGCCCTGTTGCATAAAACTTACCATTGATGGTAACCTTGCTTCCAATGTCAAGTTCTAGGGAAACCTTGTATTAGATTGGCTATTGAGCGATATTGCCATGGTAGTTACCATTGGTGACAGAGTTACCATTAAGGGTAAGTTTTTATGAAACAGGGCCCAGGACATTCTCTCCGGCGACGCAGTCTACGTGTCCAGTCATGGTTATGGTAGCGTTGCTCAGTGCGTGCGTCGAGTCATGCAGGTGTACCTATGCCCTCTATTAACAATACAACCTGGAGCTAAGACTATGCACGCAGTTGTACTGCTGCAAGAGCAGGGGGTGTTTCACCAAGCTGTTCGTAACTTACGAACGACTTTACGAACGACTGGTGATCCCTTCTTGTACTAAATGTGACCACACTTTATTAATTGAGAATCTGATTTAGCACAAGAAGGGATCACCAGTCGTTCATAAAGTCGTTCTTAACTTACGAACAGCTTGGTGAAACACCCCACAGGTCCTTTATCATCGACATATTGTAACATTGTGTGTTTACTGATTGATATAGCTCCTCCCCTATCACGCCCTCAATGTCACCCCTGCCTTCTCCCAAGCTGCTGATGATATCGCCTCTCCTTTCATCAGGCGTTGGACAGAACGCCGCTCAACAAATGCAGCGCGCGCCAGAGACCACACCTTGATATCATGTGATATCATAGACTCAGTCCGATGGTTTAAACAAAGGAGAATGTCAATATTGGAATGAGTAGTAACAGCACGCACATATCATGCATACTAAAATATGCATATGAGGAACAATCGTGATCATAAACATCGGGTATTTGTTTTTCTCGTCAGCTGTTTGAAACAGCGTAATCGTTTTTTCCGTGTTTGTTTTGTATATTACACGGTGATGCTGATGCCTGGTGTCATAGAGATTATGTGTGTGTTCGGTGAGGGGGGATGGGGTGAGAGGTGTGTGTGTGTGCGTGTGTGGGGGGGGGGGGGGTCCTAGATTGAGTCGCCCCATCCCAAGCTAGAGCTAGATCTGACACACCTGCTACCACTGAGCCTGCCACCGTGGAAACGGGTGACCTGTTAGTCATGAGAGTTGTTTCACCACCACACTGGTCTCTATCTTGACGATGATAAAATCCTAATAATTACACCAAAGCATCTTCCCCATTTATCTACATGATCTAGACATCCCATCACAAAATCGAGTGTTGGTTGTTCTACGGCACAACTTGGCAATGGCTGCGTCTACGCTCAACTTTTGGGGACCAAAATCGGTGTTTTGATACGCGTTTAGTTCAAAATGCGGTTGCGTTTCAAAACGTCGTTTCAAAACGCACAAAAAGGTGCGTTTTCGATCGCCGATTCCGACTAATAACGTTCAATGGGGAAGCATGAACGCAGAAGCGATGTACACGAGTTTTAATGACGTCATCTCAACAGTTACAAAACTCTCGCGAAGGACGTTTGGATGAGCGTATACAATCGGCGTTTCAAAATGCTTATTCTGCCTTCGCACATTGAGCATTAACGCACCCAACTGTAAGTCATTAAAACATATTTTCTCCCCGTGCCCCCCCCCCCCTCCACGCACACACTCATACACAAAGTCCCTTGTGACGCCCCAAGGCCTGTTTCAACTGCTCTGTTTTTACGGAGCCATCTCCGTGCTATCACGGTTAGAACAAAAGAAGAGAGGACCACCCGTTGCCTAGCAACAGGGAGGGCAACCAGCGGGCAGGCATCGCTGTGTTGTTTGCACCGAACTTTACTCGGCCTCTCGCGGAGACCGTTCCCACTAGCAAAGTTTACAGCTCGCGAGCAATCTCCGCGCACTTCAACGATGCACAACACCTACTTTGCCACGGGCACTGAACCGAGCAAGATCAAACCCGACCACAAACTACACGTAGTGGGAAAAGACCCTATCCAACTTGAAGACAATCGTGCTTTGTTTATCCTTTCTGTCATGAACTTGTCATTTCTTTGTATTTTTTCTCCTTTTTGTGTGTGCACGTTAGATATTTGACGGGGAAGGAGTGTGACATGATGATTCGGGGTCTATCATGTCCTCGATTTGACAGGTATTGATGACAAGAACAAACATAAAATTGTCAGTTTTTGACGGCCGCAATATGAAAATAAATAGACGCTAGAAGTGTGCATATACTCGCGTCACACATCGCTAGTGAGGCGGCTTCAATGGATGGGACGTGAAATGGAGACAGTTTGGAAATCACTACCGTGAGGATTCATAGTTTCTTCTCTCCCCCTTTTTCCCCTTTCTTTCACTCTCGCCTTACTTGATTTCAACCTCTGTTATATTCCCGTACCCTCTTCTCTTGTTGTCTACTGGAGATATGTCTACCTTTGCGCGCTCTTTCTCTTTCTCCCCCCTCCCCCACCCCCCCCCTCTCTCTCTCTCTCTCTCTCTCTCTCTCTCTCTCTCTCTCTCTCTCTCCATCCCTTTCCCCTTTCTTACTTGATATTTTCATATCTCTCTCCATTTCTGCCCTATCCATACGTGTCTTTTTAGTTGTTTCCTTCTTCCTCGTTTCCCCGTAATTTACAGTTAATCATCTTATCAAATTCTTCTCATCCTCCTCTTGTCTTCTTCTGATGAAATTCAATTTAAAGATTATCTGTCTTGTCCTTTTCATGATTCACAATCTTCTTATAATATTCTTCTTCTAACTTTTGTTGTATTATGATTTACATAGTCTTCCCCCCTGACCACCCCTCAATTTATCAGATTATACTATTCATCTGAATTCCCCCTTCCCATCATGCTCCTCCTCCTGCTCCTCCTGTCCCTCCTCCTCCTGCTCCTCCTCTTCTTGTTCTTCGTCGTCGTTTTCTCCCTTTTCTTCATTACCTTTGTTATCTTTTCGGGTCTCGTCACTGTTCATCTTTCTTACATCAATATCTGAGTATCCTTTCTTTCTCTCTGTTTCGCGCTCCTTGCAACATGTGCTGTATATTTATCTTGTCTCATTGTCTCTGTCATCATGCAATAACGTTTGACAAGCTGTTACAATAATAAGCGATAATGTCGTATAACTCCAATGATAACACATTATCATAGCACGTATAAAATCCCATGATCATGTGGAATCTTGGACACGCGATTTGCTAGCTTCTCTTCCTTGCTTATCGTCTTTTTCTTTTAAAGTGTAGCTAAAACCAGGGTGTCCCAATTTCAAAAGTCATGAAACTCGACAGGAATCAGCAGTATACCCTAGCAATAAAGTGGATGAAATCTCACAGTTATAGCTTCACGAACATTTTTAGGAGAAATGAAAACTATCCGTGTTTACATTATTTTGAATAATAGTCTACATTCACAAGTACACGAACCCTTTGAACGCACGCATCGGGTAGCGGGCAGATGCCGACCATAGCGCAAAGCGATCTCCGATCTCTAGAATACAGTCAGTGCGAGTGAGAAAAAAAAATAACAATTTCTTTCTTGCTCATATTAGAAATACAAGAATAAATCATAATTCTTATACCAGTGTCAGATAGAGAAACTCTTCCAGTCTTAATTGATACCACGTGTGTGGGGAATCTTCTTTTAAAAAATACTTAATTTAAAACGTGTAACCTTTTCAGACTCGCACTGCATAGCTTTCGGATGACACGCCCAAAACCTCCTCACTGGTAGTCCAGATACTGGCCGTATTTTATCGTCCGCCTCTTCTCCCACACAAATACGACACTGATTCACATAGTACACACACCGCGCCAGACCACTGATTGCGCGACTCCACGAATCTGTCCGCCCGGAGAAAAATCCTTAGTAGCTGAGAAAGTGGAGGGCAGACAAATACATCTAGTTGTGCGTGTCCGCAATGCGTATACGTATACATACAGCGCTTCAACTAAAACCGTCCAGGCAGTGGACTACCTCACTGGTTGCTTTAAGTTCGCCTAGCGTCAGTTTCCAGTTCTATCATTGCATGGGAATTTCTAACACAGTATCTTCTTCCATTTTCCGTGTTTTTTACAACATTTTTTTTCACATGGAATAAGAAATGAGGTTCAAAAAGTAAGACATCCGTAGTGGTGATAGTTTACGGATTAACGAGCCTCAGCTGAATTTTGGAGAATTAAGCCTTCGGAACAACGACCCGTCACCAAGTATTGTTAACCACTACTAATATATCCCTTCAGTCGGCCTTTGTGTCTGGGATCTGACAATCTTGGTATTAAAGGCTTTCACGCGTCGTACGCTGGATATATCCCTAGCGTGCTACCATATTGCGTACGCCGTGCGTTCCGTGCAAAACGCACACTTACCTATGTGTATTGTTTCTCGGGCACTTACGCATTTACCCGCCTGGTTAGAATGCACGATCCTTACCGAAGCTAAACATTCGGCCCTGATCGGAGTTATGGAGTGGTCGACTGGTTCACCGTAGTGTTTAAAGTTTATTTTAAATATTTGAATGTATGTATCATAAGTGGTCCACAAACCGGCCCCTACCCTTGAAACCGGCCCCCGCGTATTTCTGCGCAGTGCGCGTTATCGAAGGTTGGATGCGCGATTTATTATGTATTTACGCATTTGTAAGCCCAATGGAAGATTTTCGGAAGCAAAATTAGACAAAATGTGCACTTATTTGGCAATTGCACATTTTCGTTCGGAACATCTCCGTTTCTTAACTTGCGTTCGTACTTCCGTGATTTTCTCGTCGATCGCCGAAACTTTCCCGTCATTTTTTCACTGCACTGGAACGAGCATGATCGAGACGCAATACTGGTGAAATGTCGGCACTGTACTCGTCGGATTGACGGAGATATCGCACATTATCGGTAGGGGCCGGTTTCAAGGTTCAGTGATGTGAATGTGCGACGATTTATTGAGCGATATTCGAAGCGCAATTTCTCCAAAATTGTATCGTTAATCTTCAATCCAAAAATAGTTTTTGAAAGAGCATTATTTTGCTGATTTGTGTGTGAAATTTTAGAATTTTATTTGGTTATCTTGGAATGAAAATATTCAAAAGAAAACAAGGGGGCCGGTTTGAGGCACCCGCATCATATATATTGGAGAAAAATATTTGTGTAAACAAATGCAAATATAATTTGATGAGAAAATAAATATTATCATGCAAATATTTGTATTCTTGTTGTTGATTTTTATATATTTGTTTAATCTATCGAAAACATACTCTAGTACAAATAGCCTGAATCGTGGCTAGCCATTTCGCTGCGTGCCGCATACGTGCGTTAAGTTCGCAAGTAAGCGTATAGCAGCTAAATAGTGACGTCTCCCCACAGAATCGACGCGTGAAAGCCTTTAAATGTTTTATTTCTTGGTATCCATACCCGCCGTTGGTGTTACTAGTTGTACCCTCACATTTCCCCGGACTCAATGTGTTTACAAGGCCTTTCCGTCGACGCCACTAGCCGACAGTTCCGGGAGGATAGGAAGGTCTCAGAAAAGATTCAGATTTCAGATTATTCGGCGTTTTCATGGTTTTAGTCATAGCGACATGAACGAAGCAAAGTTTCGAATTCAGATTAACTCACGATTTTTGGTTTATCATAATGCGCTGCATAACATCACATGAATACCAGAACAATGGTAACGATATTTTTTTTCAACATGTTTATGAGTATACGCCTATAATATTAAAAGCAAACGATGTACCAAATTGATAATGAGCTCAGTGGTATTTTTTCAACGAAAACAAAAACACACGCGTGGACATGCGGAAAAGCGAAGCTCGTAATACAACGCTGCGTGTCCAAATGTCTCTATTACTTAAGATTGAGGCATCAATAGTAATAACGTCATTTAGAACCATTTCGAATAAAGATATATATGTTGGTAAGTGGGCAGCACACTGTTTGATTTTCGTGAGAATGTTTCTTTTATAGAAGAAAAGACAGCGCCATTTGCACCGTAGATTCATTATATTCATTCCCGATGAACATTGCGATTGCGTAAAAAATGGCGGCTTGCATTGTATCCTAGTTTACACAGCTACGTTACAGCATAGTGGTCAATGCCCTTCATCTCTCTATACATTATCATACATGAGAAATTAACCAAATGTGTACTATTTTTATCAACCACATCTGTGGAATTACAAATGTTGCTCTAAGAGGTTTGGGTGTATTCTACAGTTAAAGCAAAAGCAAAAAAAAAAAAGAAGACCAAAAGAAAATGAAATGTGGAATTGGGTCAGGGATGAAACGGAGAGACTCGGAAAAATGGCACACAACCGTCTTAAACCGAGGCTGTAGCTAGTGAAGTTGTGACGGGGAAGGATCCACACCCTGTTTGACCTCTGACCTCTAACAGGCTTTGACCTGGTTTTAGGGTGGCATCAAGTTACAGCGTATATTTACCCAGGGTTCATTTAGACGCGGACCCGGGACGCGGACCAGCAGGGCAACGCGAGAACAGAGAGTAGAGTTGGGTTTCGATATGATATCTTTTGGGGACTAATTAGCTCTCAAAGGTCCAAAGGGTAGCCTTAAAATGTTAGCCTCATTATCTTGAGATGGGTAGCAGACATGATGGGAAGCAGGAATGACGTTGATCCAACGTTGATGAGCAACGTCGAAGAAACGTCATTTTGGCACACCCAGACAACGATGCTCCAACGTTGGGTTTTGACGCTTCTCAGTTATTTCTATACTGGAATGTCAAAAGAAAAGGACCCCGTTGGACTGCATTTGTTAACTACGATAATGATAAAGTAATCAGCATCCTGTTGATTATCATATTTGCTGTAGCGTCTGTTCCGTAATGCGCATGCGTGAACGATCAATGGGGACATTCGTTTTGCACCCGTCTGTAGCACTTAAGCTCTCACATTCCACATAAAACATTGGGATCATATTACAATATAATACCCGCAAAACTGACAATGTATATGGGCCAGTGTTAAGCATCAATTGACGTTCGCGTTTCCTTCAAGCAAATAATGCGGATGTTACTTAACTTGGCATATGTTTTGAATTGACATAAGTGCACGAATTCATAAATACAGTTAAATATGCCATATTCAAGGATACCATTATGACAATTGTACCGATGATCTTTATATAGATAGGCCTTCTTCTCTGACGGGAATCGGTTTGACATTGCAAACAGGCTTGACTTTAGTATTTAAATAATATACTGAAAAAAATACCACAGTAGAACACTAATAGTTGTTATATAAGTCATGTTCGTTGAATGCTAATTTGATTCTGGCTCGAATGACCCGAATAACTCCTTTATTTACGACCCCCCCCCCCCCCTCCCTCTCCTCACCCCACCCCCTTTCCTCCCACACTGCAAAGAGGAAACCCGTCATCATATATGGTAGCGTCCAAACACGGCGTAAGAGAAGTAGGACGGGTTCAAAGTGAAGGTCTGCCGTCTTTCAATATACCTCGTACAGGCTGTAGATTTCTATGGAGTGGTCATCCGCGGTATCCCTCCACCGGTAGCTGATTGGCTGTACACAATGCAATCATTGAAATGGTCCCAACTTCTCTCATTTTTCCGTGTTTTTATTTTGGTATTTTTTCCTCCTCCTGGATATGGCCCGGACTTGGAGAAGTAGGTCGGGTTCACCGTAGCCTAGCTTCCGGGCTTTCTATAAACAAAATCGACTGAGCACCTCATAAAATTGAGGGCGGTACATCCCTTTCGCAAGCTGTGTAAATACCTGAGTATTATGTAAGGGGTAGTGATATACTCCTCTGAGGGTCATGGTTAAAACTGTAAGCACAAGATGATCTCAAAACCACGTTATCATCACGAGGCGCTAACAGAATTTTTATATCATAGTTTGTAGATTAACGCTTATACAGACCAGTAAATATTTCCATCATTTACCAAAAATAATAGTGATAAATAACTTCATCATTTCGAGCCCGAAACCATTGAACATCTTAAGTCAATTTCATCGTGATTTTGACCGGGTCGTCTTTAATATAGCCTAACGCCTGGACGTTCTTGCACTAGAAATACTTCGACATTACAATGCAATGGACCCGAACAGATCAGTGGTCAGATAATGTCTTCAGAGACATTTCTGCTTTGTGGTAACATATGATAAAGTGCAACATTGCATATTGAACGGAGAACTCCAACCTAACTTTGCCTTTGAAAAAGGAGCAAACCTGAAAGGAAACTTTATTAAGTTTTGCAGGCAGTATTTGTATGTTACGTCACTGTTAATGTGATATTTCACAACTAGACCTGTGCGCTATTCTTTCAAATGGTAATGCACTGATTCATCTAATTTTGTAGAGTCAGCAAAAAGGATAGAATTCAGGAAGGGGGAATCCTTACACGTCTGACAACGAGACTAGGATCAACGTACCAACACACGAATCACGACAATTGTGACAATGGTCATCCACCATCGACAGAGAGCTACCCTGGTAAAGTGCGATGTCTTTTGAGACTTATATGAATGAAGTGGTCCTAATTTCTGGATCTCGTGTAGCGTGTTTTTATTTTGGTATTTTTCCCCATTTTGGCCTTGAATTGGTAGCGTCCAAGCGCACGGAGGAAGTAGGTCGGGTTCAAAGTGCACATCGGCCTACTTCTCGTTATACGCGGTTTATTTTGAACCGTAGTCCCACGCACGGACTTCTTTGTTATGAACTGCCAGGCCTCCAAAGCGAGATGTTGAAGCTTTTTCCAGGGTTGCATGACCTTTTCAGCACAAGCTTACCGAGCTTTTAAATCTAATGATCTGGTCAGAAATCAGATCTTGACATCTGTATGCTGGGTAGGGTCGCGAAGGATAAAAAAAAAGAACAAAGCAAACTATGAAACAAAACCATATTTAGTAATGATTTCGGGAGGGGGGGGGGGAGGAAAAGTTAAGATCGTTGTTACCCATAGAAACACACAATCTGTTTCCTTGTGTAATCTTTGTTCTGTGTAAACGTTCTTTTTAACGGTCCAGAAACGAACAATCAGTTTTTGACATGTTTGGACGTTAGACATTGGATTCTGAACTATTGTTTCATCACTTTCACATATAGTCTGAATAAAGCACTGAATGAGAAAACAACGATATCACTCATATAAAATTAAAGTTGTGGCATAGAAGTATTCGAATCATAGAAAATCAAAGCTAAGTATTATTCAAGACTTATAATCGCTGAGTCCCCTGGACATTATTTCAAATACATTGAACACTATACATAACAATGTCGTCTCCCATTCACCAATACATCTTTATTTGACACTATAGCTGCCAAGTGTGCATCCATTCACGATGATACACATATCTGGTTCATAAATGGTTAATTACGTAATGCAACAAGCACGCTACGAGTGAATTGTTGGTGGTGTTGATGTTGTTGTTGTGTCTTGACACGTGAAACGGGCAACTTGAGAAAGGACCCCGATACTACTGCGAAACCTGGACAGAGCGACATTGTTGGGGGGGGGGGGGGGGGGGGAGGTGCCGGGCACCGCCTTGACCTGTCATATGACCTTCATGACCTATATCGTTCATGTTGTTCGTGCGATGTTTTACAGGATTAATGTTGGTAATGTCTTCAAAAGAGAAACACTCCCTGCACTTCTCAGAAGACTAAAATCAAAAGTCTTGCCTCTGACGACCTTCAGAGAAAGATTCGCGTCATCTGGAGGTGGGAATACCCACAAACAAAAGACAACATTATATTCCGCTGTCATTTATCAACTTCCCTCTTCTCTAATTATGATGTTTACCGAGTTGACGAGCTTCATTACAAGCTCTAGCTAGTATCAGTTTCGGGTTATTACCCGAGTTCAACGCCGTTTATAAACAAAGTGCTCTGCCCACGTTCTTGTCCAATTGGTAGGTTCTGCGCATGCGCAACGCAGCCTAGGTTCCATACTGTGGAATGTGCGGGCGCAGTGTCATAGTCTGAGCAGTGGTGTCACGATTGTGTCTCGAGACATAGACTAGGCATCCTTCTGTCAAACGGGAGACAAAATACTTAACCCATGAACCATCATGGTCAAGATTGTTAACCTAACTGTTCAGACTTAGTTGTTGCATAATCCACTGTCAGGAAGTTAAGCTATACCAGCTGAAGCAACGCTATCAACCTAAACGCATGTAAATGAGATTGCGGGGAACCCCCAAAAGCGTACCAAATATAACATCATGATTGAAAAGTTGAGTGGAACATCTTTGAGCATTTTTTCTTCAATTAAGCATACAGAAAGATTATTGGTGTTCCAGATCAGGGATGTCATCATAATTGTCCCCATTCTCGTTATCATTATAATTATCACCATCATCAACATCATCATTATTATCATAATCACAATTATCATTATTTTCATAATCATCATCACCGCCATTATCGTTACCACCATCGATATTGTTTATATGATCACCATCACTGTCACTCCCACCATCATCATCATCACTATACGATTGACATCATCATCATTATCATCAATACCATCACCACTGTACCACCACCACCACCATCATCATCATCATCATCATCATCATCTACAGCACTACACGATCATCATCACCACTATGCCATCATCATCATCATCATCATCATCATCATCATCATCATCACCATAATCTTCATCACCACCACCACCACCACCATATTTCATCACCACCATCAGTACCATCAAAATCAACATCACCCTACATTATCCTCACTATCACTGTCGCTTTTATCATCACCACCATCATCATTATCATCATCAACACCGTCGATATTATTCCTCCGATCAACACCACTATCATGTGCATCGTCACAACATACTATCGTATGTTCCATTTCAAACATTTTGACGATTGCTACAAATCTGCAAAGTAGCTCAAAACCAAAAATAACGCTTCCATGATTTAGCATCATATTTTTCATTCTCTAGCCTAGTTGGGATAATAAAAGACGACCCGCCAATAACTCAATTTGATCCACTTAGAGTTAGTATTTTGTCCCTTTATCCTAATTTTCATTCTTTATTTTTAGAGCGTAATTCCAGTTAAAGTTATGCTCCAGTTCCCAGAAAACCCTATTCAGTACAGCGTTTTGCAACTACATTGTATAGAATAATAATGTTCTAACAAGCCGCTGTATTCTTACAGCAGTGTATTTGTATACATAGCGTACACGTGTGGGATACGCTATAATATCCACAGCGTTCTTGGTCGGTGCGTCGCTAGCCCGTCAGTAATCCATCAATTGTTATCGTATTGTTCGCTTAAATTGAAACCCATCTCACTGTGACCGATTCAATCATGCCCGAGCGAAATCCAGCCTAATTTTTCAGTGAAAAAATAACCAGAAAACCCCCATCGGTCACGCACTCAAAATTTTCCATATGGCACAAATATTTTCTTTGGAATTGGACCATTTTGTATTTTTCCTGACGATTTCTAATCACGTTACGATAGGCTAATATTTCTTGGTTTGGCTGTATTTGATGAGGGGGCTTACTAACAAATCATGACCTGGCCTTGCCCCCACTTTACCGCAAATAAATGGAGCAATAGATAAACAAGTTCATTATGAAATATATTGTAATTGAATAATTCACTTAAGTATCGGATAAAAAACGATTATGATAAACTGAAACAGAGAGTAGTATTTCCTTCATAACAAACATTTAGATATTGTTAATGTTTTAGTTAAGGTCTGATGCTAGTTTTATGAGTTTGATACATTTTGATAGGCGCCACCATTATTTCTCTTACCACAAATATAATGCATATCACTACAGCCCCTCTACACCCCGCCCCATCCCTCCCTCCCCCCCCCCCCTCTCTCTCTCTCTCTCTCTCTCTCTCTCTCTCTTTATATCATTATCTTTCTCCCCACCCAACCTCTCTCTCTCTCTTTATATCATTATCTTTCTCCCCAGCCCAACCTCTCTCTCTCTCTCTCTCTCTCTCTCTCTCTCTCTCTCTTCCTCGTCCTCTCTTTCTATTTCTGTCTCTGTCTTTCTCGTCTTCTCAATATTCTGTTCTTTCTTTCTCTCACTCCCTCTCATTTCCTTTCTCTCTGTCTCTGTCTATCTATCAGTCAACAATATTCTCTTTTTTTTCTCTCTCTGTATATCTCTCCTCGCTCCCTTTCTCTTACATGTCTGATTCTCTCTGTCTACCCCCTTTCCCTCTCCCTGTTCTTACTTTCTCATTTATACCATACATCTCTACCCCCACCCCTCACACACACACACTCTCTCTCTCTCTCTCTCTCTCTCTCTCTCTCTTTATCTCTCTCTCTCTCTCTTTATCTCTCTCTCTCTCTCTCTCTCTCTCTCTATCTATCTCTTTCTCTCTCTTTCTCCTGTCCTCTCATCTCTCCTTTTTCTCCCCCCACCCTCTCTCTCTCTCTCCCTCTCCCTCTCCCTCTCTCTCTCTCCCTCTCTCTTATCTCTCTTTCTCTCTCTTATATCTCTTTCTCTCTCGCTCTCTCTCCCAATCATCAACAGCCAAACTCCCTCCATTGTCCT
This sequence comes from Arbacia lixula, assembly GCA_963669155.1. NCBI lineage: Eukaryota > Metazoa > Echinodermata > Echinoidea > Arbacioida > Arbaciidae > Arbacia > Arbacia lixula. The sequence goes on from OZ022597.1 coordinate 16,433,608, forward strand.
GGTGTGGTCCAAGCAAAGATCCTGCATGTGGGATTTGAAATGGTTATGATTGCTCAAAGTTTTCCCCAATGCCAGCCTGACCGTAAATACACGCCAGACAACCGCAGTCGCCGACGCTCATTTGCCGCTTGCCTAACGGGCCGCCAGCCCGGGGGAGAGCAAGCGACACGCGCTCAGATAAAAAGCGCCGCTCTCAAAACAACGCGCGGCCTGGAAAATGGATTACGAGCAGACTGTCTTCAATTTTCATATAATTTCCCGAATCCAGTACTTTGATATGATCGCAGTGATTGCAGTGCGCAAGTGCAGTATACCCACGCGCATTCACACAAAAGGGTTTGTTTTTCGCGTTTCGTCCATCTGGGTTCATATACCTTCACGCATACTGAGTTACCAGTGTGTCGAAATGTGTACATAAAACAAAACTGAGAATCATCACCTGAGACACGTTTCGATTTATTTGAAGACAAGTTAAATTGAATAATTTTGAGGAAAATGTGACATGTTTCAAGGGTCAACAACTGAGAATCATAGCTTGGGACACGCTTTGATTTACTTGAAGACAAGTTAAGTTGAATAATTTTGAGCAAAATGTGACGTTTTAAAAATACCGTGAATTGCGTGCGTTATCCTGTTTAGAATCAAAAACAAATATCTACACATAGCATGAACCACGATATACACAGATACAGTTTGTGAAACATGAAATTATAAGCGACGTATAATTCAAAATGATGCCAAATTAAAATTCTAGGTAATAATGCTATATTTCATTTGCATTTTCACCATTTACAGTGATATTATCTACTTGAATATGACTTTCCCTCTCGAAATACAAATAATGCAAAGATGTAATAAAGATACAATAATACAATACGGCATTAATAATAACTACAATTCAGGTGAATATAATAGGGTCTATAGGGTTTCAGGTATAATATACAAAAGCACTGACCATCTTAGATATTACAATAATTCTAAATGGCTAGTATGGGGGGGGGGAAGACTGGAGAGGAATATTGATGTGCTTATTGTGAGTCTGATTGAGTCGATGAGATTGCGATGTTCACAATGACGTCTGCACGTACGAGACTACATTTAAACGAACCGCCAATAGATCCTTTCAAACTGTATTGTCAAAATGAAGCCATCGAAAGTAACCTCTAAAAAAATCACCTTAGCGAAGGCGTTACAATCAAAGAAACAAATATTAAAATCAAATTAACGAATTTATTCTTTGTTTCGAGGTCAGACAAACCATTCGTGTGTTTTTATTGCCTCCCATTACCAATAATTATTCGTTTGGTTTTAACATCCCAAGAGGTTCTGTATTTTTAAACGGTTTTGGTTTTGACTGAAGTGAAATCATATGAAACTGAACTTAGCCGGGCTGAAATGACCTTGAACCGATCATGTGGATGGTTAGGGTAGTTTGGGTATGTATCTTATTCTTAACTTTCTGACTCCGTTTAGTTAGCCCTAAAGATCGTTATTTTAAAATATGATACTATGGTCTTTTTATTCCATTTATTAATTTCCACGCGTACAAAAACGTACAAAATATAAACAAATAGACAAACATTAACTGACATGGTGGCGGAGTCATTCAGAAAGATACGAAAACTTGTGTGAAAATGACACCGTTTACAAAACACAATAAACGGTACATCCTAATAGAGCGCAATGTAAACTGTGGCTTATTTACCCGGGGTAGCCTCATTGGTGTGAATTCCGTTTTTCCATTAGTTACTTGCACTAGTTCAAAGGATCCTACTAGGGCCCTGTTGCATAAAACTAACCATTGATGGTGACTTTGCTTCCAATTTCAACTTCTATGGAAACTTTGAATCTGATTGGCTGATGAGCGGTGTTACCATGGTAGTTACCATTGATGGCAGAGTTACCATAAATGGTAGGTTTTATGCAACGGGGCCCATGTCCATATTATTTCTCTCCTGGGTACGGAGCAGCTCTGTGAAGTAAGATGCTTTCGTGAAAATCACGAGTAGCAGCTGTTGGGTTCGAACCCGTAGCCTCGTGATTGAGAGACAGAAGAACGATCCATTATACCACGCCGCTTACATCATATTGAAAATCATTATTATGATAATTTTCGTATTCATATGATTATAATCTATGGAGTATGAGAGAATGCCTATTGTTACTTGTTTTAGAGAAATACGGGGGTGGCTCAAAATTACGAGGCAATAATGTGTAGTCATTTTGAGTCATTGATAATCGTTTATTTTAAATAATTCAAACGATTCAGGCCTTTGAAGTGGAAGAAGTACGATATGACTTGACAAGAGCAAACGTGTGTGCTTGTTTGTGTATGGAAAGTGTGAGTGAGTGTGTGTGTGTGTATGTGTGTGTGTGTGTGTGTGTGTGTGTGTGTGTGTGTGTTTGTGTGTGTGTGTGTGTGTGTGTGTATGTGTATGTGTGTGTGTGTGTGTGTGTGTGTGTGTGTGTGTGTGTGTGTGTAGGGGGGGGGGGGGTACATACGAACGGGAGCGTGAAAACAACATGGAAATCGGTCACAGGTATCGGGAGACCGGAAGGGGAGAGGCAGGGAGGCAGAGAGAGAGAGGTGAAATGAGAGGACTCAGAGGAGAGGAGAGAGAGAGATAGAGAGAGAGAGAGAGAGAGAGAGAGAGAGAGAGAGAGAGAGGAAGAGGGGGGGAGAGGGAGAGAGAGAGAGAGAGAGAGAGAGGGGGGGGGGGAGAAAGAGGCGAAATGAGAGAAGAGAAAATGGCTGGGGAGAACAAGCACACGCATGAGCAGATGACGAAATCATTTCACATACGAAAGGAATGTGGGCATGTTTCGAACATGACGAACGGTATCAAATAAACATCTCGAACGAGACGTGATATATGGAATGCGATGTGCTGGAGTAGACTGTACCTCACTATAATTAAAATAACGACACGTCGTTGGCAATCATTGTACTGATAATTGGCCAAATGCCACCATTGAACGTTATTTGCGAAACCATTTCATTGGCATACTTGGAATAATTGCTAGAAGCAGTCGCAGTACCCTCCCCCTCCCCCCCCCCTCCCTTTATTGTCCAATATGATTGCTCAGCGATAGGGGTGGGGGCGTCCATATAAACACGAATTAGAAGCAAATGTAAAACGTGGACATCACTGTTTGTTTGCGATTTTATAGATAAACCCTTATGGAACATATGGAAAGAACACATAGTTGCCACACTGTGACAACACTGTGAACACATAGTTAACTATGTGAACACACTGTGGCAATACTGTGATTGTTCCATGAGGTAAGAGCCAATTTTGTCCAAACAAAGTTATGTAATCTTAAGGGGATGCGTATCACGCCGTAGCGCCCCACCTCCTATCGTAACCCCCTCCCCCCTCTCCCCCCCCCCCCCCTCGCCCTCAAAACCCATTAATATTTGTGAATATTCGGCTCGCCTTCGTCTAACAGACGGGCTGGAATTAGGCTCATTCAGGGGGGACAAGGGGAATAAAAACGAATGAAAAGCGAAATAGAGACTAAGAGAGTTGGGAAATTTAACGACTTTACAATTTCATTTACTGAAATGGGTACAGTGGATGTATTTCTAAATTGCTGGTGACAGCTGATCTGCAGGCTTTGGTATTCTAGTTTCGGGAATGAATTAATGGATAAATTGGCTGGGCTGTAACTCCGTGGATGCATGAGCGGGCTTGTTGACAGGGTAACAATCTCCCGGCATGCACTGCAAGAATCAGGAACAGAGCCTTCTATCATGTCTATACAATAATACACAGAATTTGACCAACTTGGCTTTAATAGGTAGCAACATTGTGTATAATGTATCATGTTGTTATCCGCTTGCCCAACAAAGCAACACGCGCCATTGTGCTAACTATTGACACCAAGTTGGCCAAACTCTCTGTAAGGATGGTTCTGGTCAGGACTCTTGTCATCCATGGCCATGCTGGCTGTGCTGCGTCCGTTCTAGAACTTGGAACATGGAGACAATAATCGCTCCATACTTGGACATTGTTGATGTCATTTTTACAAATGCAGATAACGGCGTAATCTCAGAGTCTTCATTCTCGTATTTGTTCGTGCTACTTTGTTGATCTCGACCCCATGGACAAACTTTCTCCGTGCTGTTCTATTCTGTGCAAGCATGCTCAGTTCCCTCAAAGATTGTCCAGTTTCTTTAGTTCTATTGTATTCTATTTAGCCTATTTCTCTCCACTGCTGAAGGAAGGCCTCCTCATCATTTTTTCCATTTTGATTTATCGTGTGCCGTTCGTTTCCATGTTACACTACCATATTCTCTATGTAATCTAAGTTTCTTTAGTAATTCCTTCTAAACATATATTTCTCTGTCTTCCCCTTCTTCTTCTACCTTGTAGTTTCCCAAGCATGATGTCCTGCTCCATGCCTTTTGATCTGATAATGTGCTACTTACCTGGGGGGTGTTTCACCAAGCTGTTCGTAAGTTACGAACGACTCTACGAACTACTAGTGACCATTTCTTGTGTTCAATCAGATTCTCAATGAACAAAGTGTGGTATCGCATTTAGCACAAGAAGGGATCACCAGTCGCCCGTAAATTCGTTCGTAACTTACGAAACACCCCCCTGTAACTTCAACCATGATAACATATCTCGCTTCCATACTGTTGAACATGTGTAATCTAAACTGCAGTAATACGGTCTGGTATTCACAAGACTAATCACTTTTCGTTCTTCTCTTTTCTCAGCGAGTAGAAATCGGGACTGATTAGTCTACTGCAGCCAGACGCATTTATTGAAAAGTTTGGATAGGAAAATCTGAAGATTCTGAAAGCCAGGCTCCTGAAAGCGGAAAACGTGAATATTGTGTATGTTTCGGCATGGTTTTCTCTTCGTCATCCTTTTCTTTCTTCCTTTCGCCCATTCCGCTCTACTACATCCCCCCCCCCCCTCTCTCTCTCTCTCTCACACACTCACATACACACACGTATCCCGCCTCCCTCACTCATTTCTCCCCACTCCCCTATTTATAAGTTTGTATCCCCCCCCCTTCTCTCTCTCACTCTCTCTCTCTCTCTCTCTCTCTCTCTCTCTCTCTATATATATATATATATATCTTTATCTCTCCCTCACTTTCCCAACCTCCCAACCCGACATCAAAACTGAAGATGCATTACAAAAATATAGTGCCCACCTCTGCTCTACGTGTTATCGTATTAAATTCGCGCGGGTGCATCACTACAGTCCCACCTGGTGTTATTCTTGTTAGCGATACGCTAACTAAACCGCTCCAATCTGACAAAACCAGCCCCTCGAATTTGCGCACGAGCGCTTGCGATTCCGTTGGCGCTTGGGGAGGGCTGGATTTCTAGCTGTACGAATGTATTTCTTGAAATCTGATACCCAACTCTCGCTTCCAATCTATATTTTTGAGGCTACACACGGAGAATATCACGGTGAATGATTGCGAGAGTTTCACGGCCGTTCTTTGAAGTACGAGATTAGATACATGCTATAAAGAGACGAAAATGACTTCGATGTTTAGGAGCGAAAGCGGATGAAATCCCACCCGCTGACTTTGTCGGTGGTCTTTAGAGGAGTGAGATAATGATGTGTTCGTAATGGTAACTCGAGGCCTAATCCAAATGAACTAGAATGAGCATATTCCTGGTCAGAACAAGTATCGAAAAATAAACCTCCCATGTCATCACGTCGCTGTAGAATCAACCCGTCTGCGTCAGACAAACTGCTGCTATTGTGGTATCGTCAAGATTGTGTGAAGATTTCATTATTTTCTTCCGTTGCCCCTTGATCCATATTTGCGACCCCATTTTGCACCTTGCCTTAAAGGTAGCCCGTCCCTTTTTCAGGCCTAATTCTGAAAGTTTCCTGATTTTGTCATTATTTGAGAGAGAGGGTGGCTATATAACCTTTCCCTGGAATCGACAAAGCGTAATTCGGTTTTGAGAAAATAATCTTCGGTAAATGATCGAGATTTCTTATTTCGTACCACGAAAATAGTCGTAATTTCAAAAAATTAAATCGAGATTATGATTTATTCTACCCTTGACCTTGAAATTTCACAGTTGGTATCCCAAAGATACGTGCTAATTCTTTGCAAACTTTTGTTTGCCGATGTTTGCAAAAGGGACGGGTCATCTTTAAAGGGGAAAGTCCGCCTTGAACTTTGATAAAAAAAAAAAAAAAAAAAAAAACCAGATTCATATTTTTGGGGAGAGCAGCTCGCAAGTGGTGTTGAATAATAAAAGTTAAAGAACTCACAATTTTGTTATCCTTAGACGGATTTTCGTCAAACCTTCACTATTATTTTGTTTTTATTTGTCCTGTTTTAATCAATACCAATTTAACCTCGGGATGGACTTTCCTTTTAGATTTCTTTACGATTTCGCAGACTGAAGGTGGACGTTTGGATTTTTTCCATTCTTAAAAAAAAACTACTTCGCTCCTTCCTCACCTTTTATTTTCTTCGTTGCGTTATATTCGGTCGTGTTTCCTTTTCTTTCTCGTCGCCCTTCTCTTTCTCCATCTTCTTGTTGTTGTCTCTCTTAGTCCTCCTTCCTTCCTTTCTCGTTTCAATGAAATATCCATCCTCTCCTCAAGTTACCCCACGTCATATCCAAAACAAACAACTTTCTCCATCTCCCCTTCCCTTTCATTTCCCTTTCCTTCGATCACTTTTCTCTTTAAATTTCAGAATAATTTCTTGTTCTCGCCTCCCTATATTGCCCTCCGGAATCATAACGCTATGCCCATTTACCCCCGCTTCTAACATCTTTTTCTTTTTCAGAAATTGTGACAAAGATTTGTTGGTTTCATAAACACTTGTCCACGTTCTAATAGCTGTTTTGCCACTAGCCAACTCATGGTACGAGCGGATAATCCATACAACCACTCGCGAGACCGGACAGGTAAAGTGCGCCTGATATTTTCACAGTGGTCATTCTAAAAACACTATGCCGGCCAAGCTTTCAAAACACCTTGCAGTCATGTTATGCCTTTTCACACACAATGAAGTAAAATGATGACAAAATTCTTTGTTTGATTGAAAAGCACCCAAATATACATTTTGGCCTGGCAGTTGCCTACTAAGCGTTCAGTTTTCATTGCAATTTTTCTCCCCACAATTTCTACCGAAAGCGATAATAATTTTACTTATACATGAACATTTTCATCCAGATCGTAATTGAGAGGAAATAATGCAACCTCCAAATTTACATCTCTCTCTCTCTCTCTCTCCTTCTCTCCCTCTCTTTCTCTCTTCCTCTCTCTCTCTCTCTCTTCCTACCCCCTCTCTCTCTGTCTCTCTCTTTCTCTCCCTCTCTCTCTCTCTCTCTCTCTCCCTCTCTCTCCCCCTCTCTCTTTCTTTCTCTCTCCCCCCCCCTCTCTCCCCCCCTCTGTCTTTCTCTCTCTCTCTCTCTCTCTCTCTCTCTCTCTCCCCCTCTCTCTCTCTTTCTCTCTCTCTCTCTCTCTCTCTCTCTCTCTCTCTCCAGGCTTTGAGAACATGTCCTCCCTCCTTTCTCATTCCTTCATCCTGTCCTTCCTCAATTAGCCATCACCAAAAGTCTTTCATCATTCCATTTTCGTAATAATAACATGTTACAGGTAAGTAATGATTGCATAAATATAAATAAAGATGCCTTATCGTATGTTTATTCATAATTTCATGAAATTGTGTGATTCATGTGGAAGCATCGGTCCTCCTTCTTCTGTTATGTTTCACATCAGTTGATCTGTGTTTCATTTTGATTAACAACATGTTCAGGTTATACTCTGTATTGCTGTGATATTTGTACACAGGGCCTCCAGGGAGAGCAGTGCCAAGCAAACTGATGGGGCTAACCTGTTTAAAAATACTAAATAAATGAACAAATAAAATCCAAATGCAAATCCCGTCTTTATTTAAATCATAACATTCATTGTTACCCTTCTACAATATCTCACATCGAGCGGGATTTTATTAGAGAGCGTCTATGAGTGAGGCTAGACAATAGGTGACGAAAGAGATCAGAGTGATACAGATAGAGGCCCTGCGGACCCCGCGTCCATCCCTAACCACCGGTCCCCCACCACGGGTCTCTAGCCCACCACACTCCCGTCACGTCACACGTCGCGTCACGGTCACACGCATAGCGCGCCCTGAGAAGGACGCTCGCGCTCACGCTCACGCAATCAAAATACGACCTCGTCCAGCAACATAAGCAAGGAATTCGTCCATCAAGGAACCAGTGACGTCACGGAGGTCAAACTGCCCCACCCCCAATTAAAGCTTTTGTGTTTGTGTATGTGTGTGTGAGTTTGTGTGTGTGTGTAGGGGGGGGGGGGGGGAGGGGTGATCACGCCACTTATGGTTAACTTTATGCTGGTTGTTTACATCATCCATTTTTACCATAAACTTCATAACCATATTGTTGTGTATTGAAGAGTACGAGGAGGAATGGCTTTGATTCCTAACTTTGTTTTGGCAATTGCCTTCACTACATGCCAATTAACCATCTTAGAAACATGCACTGACAGCTCCACATCAATAACAACTCAGTCTCGTGCCTATGGAACTGAGCAGGTTAACCCTCTCAAAACAAATTTAGGTTCGTTATTCCGAAGGCTCGTTAGTCCGAAAAAGAAATAAGGTTCGTTATTCCGAAGGTTCGTTCGTCAGAAAAGAAATAAGGTTCGTTATTCCGAAGGTTCGTTCGTCCGAAAAGAAATAAGGTTCGTTATACCGAAGGTTCGTTTGTCCGGAACCGTAAAAAAAGGTTTGTGTTGTTCCAAAGGATCGTCAAACTGAAGGCTCGGACTAACGAAGCATATTTTTCGCAAACCTTCGGAGTAACGAACCTTATTCCGCTTTCGGATCAATGAATCTTCCGAATAACGAACCTTCGGAATAACGAACCTTCGGAATATCGAACCTTCGGAATATCGAACTGTAACCATGGTAACCGTACCAAGATACACCTATGGCACACACAGAGTTTAAAACATAAATAAGTATTTTGTCCTTTGTGGCATTACAGAACAATTGTCAATAACTTAAGTTCAACAGAGAGTGCCAGATTAAAAAAAGTTCACCGACACCAAAGCCGCCTCTTGCAGCTGGACATTGAAATGCTCTTGAGTTTGATTGCACTTCACGTTTATTTTTCTTGTTCCTTTTTTTTTATGGGTTGCAAAGGAAACTGAAGATTTACTGGATCAGTGTGATCTGCTTAGACCGTCACAATCAACCGAATCGACCAATTATTTACAGAGCGGCATATTTTCTTCTCACGCTTTCCTCAAGACGAAGACTGTTGGTGTGTTGTCTTTCTCGCTGTCTTGTACTTTCCCATGTGGAATGTAGGTCGTTCCCATTTAATAATGTGCTTCCATCCATTGGTTTACTATTTTATGAATTATTTCCTCGTATGATGACGTCATCGCAGGTTGCCTTCATTTGCGACAATTCTTCTTGGCCTTCATAATCGTGTCTTTCCTATCCTCTTTTTCCTGTTCTGCTCAGTTCACATGCATTTGTATTTTGATTTCTTTCTTGTTTCTTTTCTACCCGTTTCTATCATTTCTCTTTGTTTTTCTTGAATATCTTTATTTCACCATAAATGGTTACGATATCCTCCACATCGGTCTGACCCCCCCCCCCCCTCCTTCCCTGCCTACCCATTCTGTTCTTCTTTCTGCGTGTATGACTATTATGAGGGTAAATTAAAAACATGCGTGCTCAATTTGCCTTATTCCTGTAGGTCTGTCTTATCGATATTTTTTTTCCGTTGTTGTTTGTGTGAAATTTTCCGTCTTAATTCCCATGACTCTCTTAATTTCATATTTACTTCATGTTCGCTTCATTTGTTTCTTTGTAGTTTTCGTATCATGGTCATGATGATTATGATTGCTTATCCTTCTCCTCCAACCCCCCAACCCTCCTCTCTCTCTCTCTCTCTCTCTCTCTCTCTCTCTCTCTCTCTCTCTCTCCTCTATTCTCTCTCCCACACACTTCACACCTCACCATTATTCTTGCGCGTGGCCATGATAATAAGCGTACAGGAAAGGCGGTGCTAAATCCAAACAACTATAATCATCCACTCAACCACACGCCATCCACTGCCTTGGTCACGTCCACATTGTAGTGGTCACTTACCTTTTGTACCGTCCTTTATACAGAAGTACATTGTTATCAAAATAATTTATTTTCTGGTCAGTGCGCTTTCCGAATTGATGTTGATCTTGTGGCGATGAAGGCCGGCCGGTGTGGGTATATGCATATGGTGTCCTGGTAGCTGAGTTGAGAATCGGGATGATGGGCGAAGTAGGTCGGAACATTCTCACAAAATATGAAACAATTCAGATGAAACTAATTATCCGCTGTGCAGGCACGGGCCGCCTATTGGCGTGGATAAATAGCTATGTTGGCATGATTAGTAGAACCACTCTATATCAGCCATTCTCATTGGTCAGTTCTTTGTTTATGTTGTTTATGTTGTTGTTGTTTGTTTATTCCTTTACGTTTAGGGGTGTTAACTTCTTCTTGATACGATGATGAGCTATAAACAATAACCTTGATCAGTTCATTACTACAGATGAACAACGTTGTTTTGTTTTGTTGTTGTAATTATCATTGTTGATTTTACCTTCGCCGCTGTTGTTCATGTTGTTCTTATTATAGTAACAAGAGGAAGAAAGGGAGAGGGGGGGGGGGCGGGGGGGGGGGGGGCTGATGCTCCTACGATAGCCAGAGATTGACCAGGGCCAGGTTACAAGCACGTTTAGATTCTCAACACTTGAGAACGCCGATTTACATTTGAGATTCTCAATGGTTGACAATCATCAACATGGCCCAACAACAACATGAAACATGAGTTTAAACAGTACATATTATATACCTCATACATAGATTCCTCTCATCTGATTGGTTAAAAGTAGAGTCATCGAAATAGCTGTGCCCCCGTTTTTAACAAGATGACGTCAAAATTAACTGTGCCCGGGGCATGGCAATCGACTGTGCCCGGAAAATAATAAGACAACCTCAACACCGCGCGATATCGCTCGTGTGTGCGCAATCCCTGTACGCGCAATGAGTGTTGATTTACATGCCTATTACATGCTATCTTGTAGGCCTTGTCAGTTCAGGAAATCTTTTAACCAATCGATGAGAAGAATCTATACATTCGGTTTATAAAACAAATATTGACTGCTTAATATTCGGGGCACAGTTAAAATCATAGGCCCTCGGTGATGTCAAAACCATGACTATGCCCTCAGCTTCGCTTCGGGCATAGTCATGGTTTTGACATCATCTTGGGCTTATAATTTTAACTGTGCCCCTCATAGCAGTCAATATTTGTATATTAAATATACACCAGTCTGTACGTATCTTATCATTGATGTCAGCATTCCATTCCTTAGCATCAGAGCAATGTAACAGTAGGTTTTAACTTCGAATAAACTATTAACAATCAGGATTGACTCCAATGTAATTATGGAAGTCTCAAACATTTTTACCCTTACATGTCAATGGTAATGGGAGAATTAAGTTTAAAGTTACTCCGAAGCCAGTTTTTCTAAACTACCTTAGAATAACAAGCCGATCCATTGCTAGCCTAGATTCCAGGCTGTTGAACATTTCTACTCCAAAGTGTAAAATCGAATATAAATGTCTAAATACTAATAACTGTGCATTCTCTTCTTTCTGATGCTAGCTGAAGAGGTATCGGGAATGATTAGTCAACTGCAGCCAGACCTCTTTCTCGGATACTTTGAAGTAGACATGCCAAACAGCCTGTTAATCAGGCTAATCAAGTATGATTCTCCCAGGAAAATGAGAACTACGACTTGAAGAAGGTCACTGTGAACAGGGCCCAGCTAGATCTGGCTCGCGGTACGATATGGTAAAGGATAAATTTGCAGATGCTTGCAGAAGGCACGTTCCCGGCCATACCAGGGTGGTGTTTCACTAAGCTGTTCATAAGCTACGAACAATTTTACGAACGACTGGTGATCCCTTCTTGTGCTTAATCAAATTCTCAATGATTTTGATTCCCATCAGCTTAAGCTTAAATCTGATGTTTATAAATGAAAATCCTCTTGTTAACAAGTGTCTGAATGCAAAGTTTATATACATGTAATTTGTCAAATATTAGGATTGTTGGAAATTAACTCCCAATATGTTATCCAAATTAGCACAAGAAAGGATCACCAGTCATTCGTAAAGTCGTTCGTAGCTTATGAACAGCTTGTTGAAACACCCCAAGCAGTCTAAACTGCTAATGGTTGGTTGATTGCAAAGAAGGTTCGAGTCATTAGTTCCAGTCCAACTAAATACGTTGCCATTTTTATTGTTTAAAATGCTAAAGTGAACAACAGCCCATGAGCAAAGACCAGGATCCTGTTGGATGAAACTTGCCATCCATGGAAACTTTGCTACCAATGACAATTTCTATGGAAACCTTGAATTTCATTGGCTGTCAAGCGCTGTTACCATGGAAGTTGATAGAGTTGTTGTTGTTATTGTTGCTGGTTGATTTTAGGCGCGTGTTCAATCACACCGGATTATGTACACGCCGGCATAGTGGTGGGTCAAATGCAGCTACACGCCACTAAGGAGGTGGTTGGCTCTCTGGGAAGGAGTCTACGACCCTGTACTGTGCACATTTAGTTTGTTTGTTTAGTATACTGTTTAGAGGTCATATTGTTAATATTTTTTGTTAGAGGTACATTTAAGTTCACTGGAAATTTACTGTTATTTGTTTTTATCTTTGACAATTCATTTCACTTTTTTCTCTCATGATTTTCAACGCGCAAATTTTGAGTAAAAGAAGAACAAAAAGTTACTACCCATGGTAAGTTTTATGCAACCGGGACCAGGTGCCTAAAACTGGACACAGGGGCACTTTAAAAGAATCCACATGGCCCAGTCAATGTTTTAAAGCAGCTTAGACTCAAATACTACTGATTTACTTAGATTTTTTTCGGAATTTAATCACAATATATATTCGTCATGTCGTTGACCGTCATGACAGAAAGTTTATCGTGCAAATTGGTTGAACATGTTCCGACATAAAAGCGACGGGATAACGACTTTCAGCGACTCACAAAAGGACATCAGAAACCCCTGCGGAAGCCTAGAGACATTTTAAAATCTTCCCCGCTCATGCCGTCCGCAATTTGTCGCATGTTCATCTGTTTGTTTTTATTTCCGTAGATCAATATACAACGATCAATACAACATTTTACAGCATACGATGTTTAGCCCATACCAGCAGTAATAGAAAGCATACCGCTGTTCTTACATAAACAACCTGTATACATGCATGTACAAATAGTGATAGCAATACGGTATCAAACAAAATATATATATTGGGCATACTGATGCTTCAATGCCATAGCAATTCAATTTCATAAACAACTCCTTTATATTCAAGATATTTGATAAGAGATACAAAATCATACAGCCCTTAACACGGAAGAGAGGTAGATGCTTCGTTTAAGTATTTCAAGTTTAGTTTTAAAAGAATCACTACAAATATCCAGAGGCAAGCCGTTGTATTTTCTCTGTACTGAAACGCTACCAATCGCAGATCAGCCATGCCAATGACATACTAGCTACATAGACAGAACCAAACTCAGTATCTGACACTTTGCCAAGAAGATGTGTAAACATGAATGCAGATGAGCTTGTTCGCGCCAAGATTTATTTTCGTTCGCGGAATCACTCTCTTATTACCCCTCTAAGAATAAATCACCCCCATCTCCTCCTTGAAAAAAAAAATATCGATTTTTATCCTTGATTATCAGGAAACGGCGAACAGGAACAATTCAAATCCTTCAAATCCATGAATGAAAAAAGAATACCTTAAGGGAGGGTCGGGAGGAAGATCCATAGTTGACCAACCATTGTTACTCAACACCGCCCCTGTGTTCCTTTTCGCGTACGAGCGTCCCACAACAATCATTACGTAATATTGCGTCCACGTAAACAAAAGCACGTGGAGGGTGGACCGCGGAGATATCGATTTTCTGGAAAAGCGCGCGAAACTTGAGCTTGTATTATGTTCTCGTCCGTAGCGTCTCTTTGTTATCGGTCGCGGGAAGCGGCAGTATCGTCACGTTCTCTGGTCGTCTGCCAGGCTGCGCCCTTGCCCAGCGCAGCTTTCGATTCAAAACATACCCAACACTTGTAAACACAACAAGTATTAAGCAAGTTACAGACGTGTCTCGATCAGATATGATTATCGACGTCTGGGTCGAGGATTTATGCCTCCCGTATCGAAAGACGCAACGTGTGATCATGGACCTTACGTGGTAGGGTCCATGGTGTGATCGAGCTCTTGCCTCGGTCGTCGGCCGGTGTCTAACTTCAACTGGATTAGAGGCGCATATTACAGTACCGAGTCAAAAATAAAACATATTATAGCCAAAACAAACAAAACACGTAGACTATGGTCACTACGTTTAAAACGTAAACGAGGGATTTATCACTGTCCTTGCAATGGTTCGTGGAGCTACAACTGTGAGATTTCATACACGTTATCGTTAGGGTATACTGCTGACATGGGACACCCATTCAACAAACTCAACATTTTAATCAGAATCTTCGGATGTATGTCAAGGGTTGGAGGTCCTAATGACAAGTTGCGAGCGCTACGGAGAAGTGTTCCACCCTTCCCTCATTATAATTTTATAAATAATTGACGTCTCAAGATCTAAGTAAGTAAAGATACCGTGTCGTGCCAGTCCGTCTTACTTCTTCCCGTTATTCATGTTATTAAGTTGCTCATGAATGTCGATGGGTCCGAACAGGTAGTAGGCCCACGGTCCGAACAAAGGGACTCGAACCAAGGACTCCGAACCAAGGACTCCGAACCAAGGGCTGTGTGTTGGGGGACATTCGTGTCGTCTTTACAAGTCTGTGTTAATGGTATCATTAAAAGGGGAAATGGACGATTTCCTTGATAGTGTAGGATGGTTATTTTGACATTTTCCCATTTTGTTTATTTCCTCTACTATGTATTCTTTGTCAGCTGCTTTACATTTCTGTTCTGTCAAGACTTGAGTTCATTTGCATTTCTTTTCAGCACTGCCCTGGCAGTCTGAACTTAGGTTATATGAGTTTAATGATATTCAGTTGTCATTTATTCATTCTACTCTGGATAGCTTTCCCCTGATTCTCTTGTCATCTTCATTCCTTCGCTATTCAGGTATTCCACTCATTCCATCCCTCACCTGACTCCTTAATTTCTATTCCATTATTACATAATCACCCAGACATCCTTTATCATCTTCATTTCATTCCTAATTCGTTTATCTTATGAATTGGGTTCTTACATGTTAGGGTAATCCTTCCATTATCATTAAGTTTGATTGGTTGTCATTTCTAATTCAAATATTTATGTAAAGTATACCATCATTCTGAGTATTACTGAGGCAAAGTAGCCCAGAGATTAGATCTTCTCCTAGTTTCACATATTTTCCCTGTGGGTTGATGATTGATCGATCTGTGCTTCAACTTAGAACTTGTATGAGTTTACAACCCTACACTAGATATAACATTTATTTTGCATTTGGAAAGGAGAAGCAGGCTACAATCCAGTTCGTTTCATTTAAATTTGTCATCCTTGGAGAGTTGATTATTATTTTTTACAAAGTCTGCAAAGAGATACAATTTCTTTTATAATGGTTGCAGCGGTGCATAGACACAACGCGTCGTCTCACATCTAACTTTGATGCTGCTGCCGCTGCTGCTGCTGTTGATGGTGATGATGATGATGATGATGATGATGGTGTTGATGGTGATGATGATGACGATGGTGTTGATGGTGATGATGATGACGGTGATGGTGGAAATGATGATAATGATAATGATGATGATGATGATGATGATGATGATGGTGGTGATGATGATGATGATGATGACGATGATGACGATGACTACGATGATGATGATGACGACATATCCATATCAGGACGTTGCTGCAGTCATATAGATCTTTCTCCTGTGTCATTCCACTCGCTGCAAAAAGGATCGTCCCAAGCTGGATTTCACATCCTGTTCCAAACACATTATTTGCCTTTGTCTTCTAACATGATACACATTTCCCGCATATAACCGTGGTAAGATGGGAAAAGTGAGAAAAGGGTGGGGGAAGAGAGTGATATGCAAATTCTAAAAGAGGAGAAGGAAGGATTAAGAGAGAGGTGTAAAAGGCCGAGAAGGTAGAATTATGGACAATAAAATAAACAGAGCGGTAGAAAAGAACATGCACATACCATGGCACACAACCCCAGTGCATGCACGTTATATTGCATTCTTTGACAGGAAGTATTGTATGGCAATAACATAACAAGATTACTCCCGTTGTGTGGATTGAGAAGCGGAAATGATGTTCAATAATTCATCTATAACACCAGATGATAAAGAGTTCCTTCTCCGAGCTTTGTCAATAAACAGTGATGCTTAATCACGTGACCATGCTGGGCCAGAACTCTTCTGCTCACATAATAAGTGTTAGTGTGCATGTGTGTGTTTTTGTGTGTATGTGTGTGTTTGAGTGCGTGTGTGTATGTGTCGGTGTGTGTGCGTATGTGTGTGTGTGTGTGTGTGTGTGTGTGTGTGTGTGTGTGTGTGTGTGTGTGTGTATCATTATGTGTGCATTTGTTTATGTCTGATGTTTGTGTTAGCTGGAAAATCTTTCCAGGTTAACCATGTTAAGGATGCACCTATTGCGGAAATGACAGTTGAGTATAGAAACCGGAATTCGTAAGAGACAATTATGGAGAGAGTTCATATCGACCTACTTATCATGTATTATTATCTCACTAAAATTAGTAAGTTGATTGATTTTCATGTTAGTATAAAGTTTTCATCAGACATTAAAGATAACATCTCCCATTTGCAAAATGTGATTATGTGGAAGAAGAACGTAAGGATTCCTTTGCACGTTAGTAAGGGCACTTATTTCTCTTACCCTCTCATGTCTAACGCATTCTTAACGCAGCGTACACATTATGTGCGTCATAGCAGTGCGTCAAGATGGTCAGTCACAACGTAAGTGATATGTGCGTCAAGACATCAGAGTGGTGGGCAAAAAGACATCGGAGTGGTGGGCCAAGTTCATTACGCAATGTACACTGGGTTGCGTCAAGTCAATACAAACTGTTGGCTGCTATTGACGCAACATTCCTGAGGGATATCCATGCGTCATACATTACAGATTTACGCATTTACAAGAAACATTCTCATCGATTTCGTGCATAGTCTTCACGATTCTTATGTTTTTTTCCTTTAAAGTGCATACCCTTCAAATGAAAATGGAAACGCACATGTACACGGAAATGAAGTTGATATATTTCAAAATACGAAGTCATTGTTTAAAAAAGGAAACTTCTCGCAGCATTCCTATGACAGGATTTCCCCCTTGCCAGACCCAGCGCAGTTTGCTTAACTCACTGTGACCGTTACCATGGTTACGGAGCAACACATACAGGTATAGGGCGCCCGCTACAATCAAGACCACAGAGTCGATGAACAACAAAGGCAAGCGGACCAGGAAGTGATTGGCTGCTGGTAGGATTAACGCTGATTTTGAAACCAAGGTAGCGAGACTATTGAACTTTAATTCCTTCCTCCTTCTTTAAAGAAGTTTTCCTTTGCTCATCTTTTATCCCTTTGTATATCAACGATGTTGATAATTGATATAATGCGCCACTACCTGTCGTTTTAAGCACCTGTAATGATAGAGGGTTGCGGGTTATGAGGAGGATATCGTGGGATTATAGTGCGTCTGGAGTTTGGTGGAAAGCGTTTCCTTAAATGGTTACTAAATTAGACAAATATGTTCCCACTAAATCTATGTAAAATTATCCACTGAAAACGAACTTCACATTCGTTCGCCGCAATGAATATCTGTTTCATCTCAGGGAAGTCAACAATAGACCATTTTCGTAATGTATTCACAACTTCCCCCTTCAACTGCGTAGTAACGCGTTATTGCATTCACCTGTATCTTGTCATTCAGATTCAATGGATGGAATTAACTTAACTGAATCTATTAGTTGTTGCTACTCAGACAAACCTCGGACAAGCTTTGGGGTTCCCATTGGTAACGTATTGTTTGAATGGCGTGAAGAAAATATTTTATTTACGCTTTTTGCATTTATGGCATTTTGACTTCTCATACGTCACTGGAGGTGTGCGTTTTTTTTTCAAATTTTCGTCAAAATGAGACTTCATTACGGCAAACGAATGTGAAATTCGTTTTTAGTGGATAATTTTATATAGATCAGTAGTAACTTATTTTTCTGATTTAGTAACCCTTTAAAATATCTTAGAAGAGGTCCGAAAGACTTATCATTTAGGACGGACGGGGGGGGGGGGGGGGGGGGGCGTGGGCGGCAATTGAACCGTCGCTTATTGAATGCTAGTGGACCTATTGTATATGCTTTCATTTGGCCAATCATTACCGCTCCAGCTCTTCACTATATTATACTCAATAATGCAGCGTGTTGGACTATATCATGAAAGTTGTATTTCTTTTAAATGAAATTATTCATTGGCAAGATAAGCAGACTTCAATAAGATACGTCAATGAATACAATAAAACTTAAGATTGGGCATGTTTCTTTGAAAAAGATAAGGGAATTTTCTTGCTTTATCTATGAAAGGAAAACACGTCAGTTTTGTGCGTGATTTTTTGTATCGATTGAACAAATTAAGAACAAAATAAGTCTGACTATCCTTTGTATAAAAAACATGACTTATAACGTGAGTAACCGACACATTTCAAAGATTTGTTAGGAGCATAACAAAATTTCCCAAGTTTTGTTTTTATACAAGGGAGAGTCAGACTGTGTTACTTTGTTGTGATAAAGAGATGTTTAGTTCCTATCAATAATAATGGAGTTACAGCTCCAAATATGAGTCAAGGTGTCTCCAAATGTAACGTGGGTAACCTTGGAATAGCCCACTAACGACTTTTGAATTTCGTGACTGAATCACATTGTACCTCACCAAACGTGTAATAGAGCAGTGAACTCCTATCAATGCTTGGTATGAGAGATAAACTCCTGCTCTATGGGATCGGTGTGTATTACTTGTGAAAAGGGCACATTTGGCATTCAAAGGGTTAAACGAAAAAGGGAAAGGAGACGCGTCGAACATTGTCCTCCTTAATACTCTTACATGTCTTACAATGTCTTACAATGTCTTACAATGTCTTACAATACCCTACAATGCCTTGTAATGTCTTACAATGTCTTACAATGCTTTACAATGCCTTACAATGTTTTACAATGTCTTTCGGATTATGGAAAGCTCTTGTCGTGTAAATTCTACTTTATATAATCTTCTTCACGGCATCTCCTTTATATTATTTTTCTCTCCAGTGTGGTCAGTCATTTCCTCGTCCTGCGCGCCGGGTCTGTATGGTTTTCCTTCTGTGCCGGTTATCTCTTCTCCTTTTACCGAGAGGGGACCCGCTGAAGTGCGAGAATGTTGGAGAGACGTGGATTAGAATAACCAACGAAGAAGCGAGATACCACTCTATCCTGTCCTCGCCCTAGCCCAGCGGCCTGGACATTGGTTGTTAACAGTCTGAGTTGTGTCCATGCACCTCGAAGCCTAGCACCAAGGATGTTTAAGCACATAATAATCCTTGCTAGTACCAGTAGTACCTAGGCTATCTACAGCCTAGATCCACAAAGGCGGACGGACGAAGGAGGGGTGGGGTGTGTGTGTGTGTGTGTGCGTGTGTGTGTGTGTGTGTGTGTGTGATGTGTGTGTATGTGTGTGTGTGTGTGTGTGTGTGATGTGTGTGTATGTGTGTGTGTGTGTGTGTGTGTGAGGGGAGGGGAGGGGAGGTGGAAATAGAATAACACAGCATGCCTGTCATAGCATATCATCTTAAATTACCTTTCTGGGAAAACAAATTCATAAAAAAGAATGATGAACTCCGACGCCCAAGAAACCTTCTCCGATTCTCCACTGGGATGCCGTCAAAATATACCAATAGATCAGTTTCGTTATGTATGCAGGTCGTTTTAACAACGTTTCTATTGGTAACCCTAATAGAAATTGTCCGAATAGCAACAACTAAAAGATTCAAAGTGTCTTCCACCCATTGAAACTGCATTATGAAATAAAGGTAAATGTCATAACGTGTCATGAGCAGTTTGGGTGTAAATTGTGAATACATTACGGAAATATGTCACTGTGACTCAAACCAGAGCCCCGTTGCATAAACCTTGCTATTAATGGTAACTCTGCCATCAATGGTAACTACCATGGAAACAATGCTTAACAGCCAATCAAATTCAAGGTTTCCATAGAAGTTACTATTGGAGGCAAAATTACCATCAATGGTAAGATTTATGCAACAGGGCCCAAGTAAGTGAATTCCGGAAGCTCAATATTTATGAGATAGTGGACTGTAATTTATTAAAGTGAGGTATTTGAATGCTCAATGCGTGACTCTTGTAGTAAGTGTTATGGTCGGACAGTAGAGCGGGAAATAAGTCATTGGAGCGCCAAAAATCAAGGGCAGATTATGCTTGAATCTCTTTTATCACTGTCACTGCTGTGATTATGTGACAATAGAGCTGAAATCCGACTCCAGCTACCTGTGATTAGACGATTTTCACTATCGATTATTTCGCCTTGTAATTCTCCAGTGATCCGCTTATCGGACGTTTGTTCATTCGTGAAAGGCACTGCTTGGGGAAAGGCGCCAAAATAAAGGCGCCAAAATCGCATTACTGTAAAGTGCATTAGTGTACATGGACGCAGTGAGCCGCTGTCACTTGCCATAGACATGATAGAGACTGTATGCCGTTTTCGTAATGTATTCACAACTTTCACCCCTAACTGTCTGGTAAAGCGTTAGAACATGCACCTGTGATTTTCGTGATTCAATTTCAATGGATGGGACGCACTCTGAATCTATTAACTGTTGCTACTCGGACATGCTTTTAAGTTACCATTAGTAATGAATTGTTTGAATTACGTGAATAAAATTCTAATTACAACTGTATAACAAAAATGGCCTATCCAGTCAGAAGTGTCGTCCGATTCCCGGCCAAGCTGTTGACGACTGCCTTGGCTTGTATATATTGTTACATTGTCTTGTAGACATTTGGGGACTTCACCACAAGAACAAAGTCGAAGGCACTGGCCCGTCCCTCGCGATATATCATTTTCGTTATATATCCAATGTTTTATTCATGTAGTTCAAACAATACGTTACTTATGACAAATAGGAAGCGTGTTCGAGGTTTGTCCGTGTAGCAACACATGAGAGTGCGTTCCATTCATTGAAACTGAATGACAAAACACAGGTGAATGTAATAATGCGTCGCCGGGCAGTTAGGGGGAAGTTGTGAATACATTACGAAAATGGATTATTCGCTCATCATGGCAGTGTTCTTCCTATCGTGACATGAATGGTATTTCGCTGAAAGGCTCCATCGAGCACGGCCCCATGGCGATGTCTAGATCTCTAGTCCTCGTTTTTGTAAATGTTCTTTTTATATTCTTCATGCCTGTTCCGCCACGATTCACAAATTGCAAATTTGTGACATGGAAACCTGGTGAACATGATACATGTTATCTAGCACATCTCAGACAAGTCACATGCAAAGTTATGGCAGTACGAGTCGGTGCACACATACAGACACCAACACAAGTGATCAATATGCGCGTCTTGCAGCCAAGGTGCAAACATCATGAAAAGAGAGGTCCGGAATATATTCAGCAGTTTCCAGGGGAAAGTTAAATATCCTAGTAGTCTATAACCTTTTTCCCGATGAGAAAAGATAATCAGAATCATTCATAATCAGTTTTTGACAAAATAAGGCAATTCTTCTTGTTCGATTTTTTTTTTTGGGGGGGGGGTTCTTTTTTACATCATCTTATTTTTCATAAATGTCTTTTTCTAATAGCATATTAGAAAATAGGCCTTTGCTTAATGACGTATTTAGAGGTAAAATGCGCTCTTACCCTTATAATTTTCCGATATGTGAAGAAAACAGCAGTGATTGGAAGGTAAAAAGAATAATTAATTCGTCATTAAAAATTGGTAGAAAGGTTTATGTAAAAATTGTGTCTGAAATGACAGAGACTGTACGCAGGAACATGTGAAAATAATACACAAATACAACGAGACATACTTGTGGGCAAGTATAAGGTGGTCTGTATTGGCAAGTTAATGCACAGACATGGGATGGTATAAATGCACGGTGACAGCATCGACCTTCCATGGTGACACCATCTATTCATCAGAAAATCTCAAAGAGAAGGACAAAGTGATGAATAGAACAGAAGAAGGAGGCAAAAATCACATTGCAAAATATCCATAGCCCTAACTATAGTACGAGGCTTTGGACATTTTGGCCAGTGTAAAAAGCATATGAGTTATCTCAAGGTTATCTCATATGACCAAGGTCTTTTTAAAGCAAAGCTGATCTTTATTTAGCTTTCAAATTGTTAACACTTATCTTTTTTAAAATCAGATGTTCAGCTTAAAGCGTAACGCTCAATCCTTTGCAAATTAAAAATTGAGCAAAACAGTGCCAATTTGAAGAGCAAAAGACCGGTTTTGACCTTTTCAGCGAGTTACCAAATGTGAAGATGTATTCCACGTTTATTTTGCTTTCAAAATCAATACGATGGTGATACACATCAACAAGAAAAACATGTGTATTTTGATCTTGTGCATAAATTTATAGCCTCCCATGTGGTGCATATTTATAATTTTTAAAATTACCATCAACAATTTTAGCCCCAAATCACACAAATTTGAGGTACTTGGTTCTGAATGGGTTTGCACACATCCATCCAATAGTACAGTGCTATGAGTGGCCAAGAAAGGGTTGGCTGTAGTCATTGTAATTAGTTCGATGAGAAATTGACGTTATTGAGATTTCGGTTTGGGCTTTGCGACAAAGAGGATTTGTCAAAGTTCTTAAAGGGATAATTCACCCTGAAAATAATTTGATTTCAATAATAGGAGGCACACGAAATAAGCATATCAGTGAAGGTTTGATGAAAGTCCGTCAGAGGATATGAAAGTTACGATCTTTTAAATTTTTGGTTTTGTGACGTCACATGCGAGGTGCTCTCCCATATGTTGTGTACATTTTTTTTTCTTCGATAAAAGGAGATGTGTCATTATTATTGTAATTTTCTCGATAAGAGATTGACGTTATTGAAGATCACGGTTTATGCCTTGTGACAAAGAGGATTTGGCGAAAGGTCTTAATGAAGACACTTGAACCTCAAGGTTGGGCCAGGCGTGTCAATCCTAATCCCCATTATTGTGGATAAGCGAAAGGATTAGAGGATCACCTTTTGAATAAAAATACTTCACATGCAACAAAAAAGTTCTTAATGGAACTCAAGGAGGGTCAAGTCGATTACTTACAATCTGATAGCAATTAAACTGTATTGCACCTGCGGTCAACTTGAGGTGGAGATTTGCTTATAATCACCCACAGAATCCAATCACCTTGGGTGGGTACTAGAGTAGGGTACGTACTAGAGGCAATTGTCCAGCGGCATAGCTCGATATATTCACCTAATCGTTCACTTTTTTTTCTAAATGCATCAAATCTGACAAGCATGTTGAATAATATATTTTACGCAAATTGTAATATTGAGCCGATTCGAATTTTGCCAAGGGGTGCCATGGCGGCCTTTTTAAAAGAAAATTGCCGCCATGGAAAAGGAGTATTGACCAATTTCATAGATTGCATTGAATTGCATAATTTCTCACATTATAATGTGTCATATATTTTATTACACGATGGTGCTACGTGTATGTTTAGCGGGCATTTGTAACAAATATGATTTTTAAAAATTTTCCCCCCAAATGCGGTATCGTTGACTCTCCTTCTAAATTTTAAGGGAGATTTGACCAAATTGCTCCGACATACTTTCTCCGGACTGGGAATTCTCGATACTTATAACGTATGCATGTCTCTAATTGGTGAGGTCTGGTACTCTACACGTCAACTGGAGGGTTTAACTGAACAATAGCACCTCACCATGTGCATGATGGACAGGTAGGGAGAGAGAGAGAGAGAGAGAGAGAGAGAGAGAGAGAGAGAGAGAGAGAGAGAGAGAGATTGGGGGTGAGAGAGAGACGAACAGAGAGACAGACAGAGAGAGAGAGCGAAAGACAGACAGACAGACAGACAGACAGGCGAGTGAGGGAGGGAGAGAGAGAGTGTGTGTGTGTGTGTATGTATGTGTGTGTGTGTGTGTGTGTATGTGTGTGTGTGTGTGAGTGGGCGATACTTCGCATGCTAAGGGGAGAAAAGATAAACGACCCATGTAAAAGATATGGAAAGGAAATTTATTGTTTTCATTTCTGCTTTCAGTGACCTGTCAGTGTTTAGTATCTTTATGAGGGCGAGAAGGAGATGAAAGAGAAAGAACAACGAAGGTAAATTCATCATTATCGTATTTCACTGATCATTAAACAACTCCTTTAAGAATATCCTAACGGCGTTGACCGTATCGTTGTGGTGCTCCGAGGACATAATCTTCTTCGTTTCCGAAACGTTAAGAACTAAAACCTACACCATGCTATTTTTGATCAGACAGTGATGAAATCAAAACTATCTCTTCGGGTATTGTTGCTAAAATTAATCGTTATGGGTAATTTAATGCTCTCCTCTTCAACAATGACGCACATACACACACACACACACACACACACTCTCCCCCCCCCTCCCCTCTCTCTCTCTCTCTCTCTCTCTCTCTCTCTCTCTCTCTCTCTCTCTATCTCTCTCTATCAATATACATGTATATATAAATGTAGTCTATATTACTATCTATCTGCAAATCAAATACTAAAATCTAAGCCGGCATCCAACCACAGGTCATTGCCATTTCAAATTCTTCTCATAAGACGACTAACTGCGAAACAATTTGTCAACACCGTTCTCTCAAAACGGAGTGGCCCATCTCGACAGCTCTACCCATCTCACAAGTCGCAGCGGTCGATCCTTGTTTTGCCTAACTCTATGGAGGTAGACCTGTACACGATATTTGCAGTAGGGGGCGCTAGATAACTTTGAACAGCGTGTCCGAAGTTGTCATTGTTTCGCGTACCAGTTCCATCTCCGGAGAGAAACAGCCTATGGTAAATATTGTGACGAGTCAAATTATTCATGGTTTAAACGTGGAACGAGGACACCAAAAGTGGTGAGAGATCTTGACTCTTGCAGAGAGATCATGGGGTCGAGCCCAGCCCAGTGCGTACACACCTCGATATTTATGTCATGCAAAAAAAAAAAAAAAAAAAAAAAAAGGACATGGGTGTCTTGGCATTCTTCGGATTTCCCTCAAGGAATCAAGTTCTTTATTTAAGCCTAATGAAGACAGGCCGATCATCACAGGAAATGGAATGTATGGACGAGGAACAATCACGAGACCTCAAGATGGAGTAAAGTTTGTGTCGACAATTGTCCAAAATTCTGTGCTTTCTGGAAAATAAAACGTCCCTATAATTTTTAGAAATCGGCTATTTGGTGGTGCAGCCATACAATTTCTCAGTCTAATGTTTACAAAGTATAATGCATGAAATTGTATCAAAATATACATTAATTTAGTAAATCAGTGTTTTTTTCTGTGACAAAATATTATGACATCACATTTCTTCTGTCACAAAATATGATCACAACACATTTTTTTGTGACAAAATATGATCACATCACAATGATGATGATGTCAATGAATTCAAATTTCCAGAGCTTTTTTTTCTTATTCTGTCAAAGCCGTCCATCTCTTGAGCAGATAAAGCAGCATCATAATGCCTGGACCACGCTATCCTTCTCCCAGGCGACCCGCGTCCTGGACAAAGCCAGTCGCAGTTACTTGCTGTGTGCCTCCCCTACATGTATTACGCAACTGTACAGTATTGTATTGTACAGTTTTTTCTGCCTGTTTTTTCCTCTCTTTTTTCTCTGTATACTCGGTTTTTCTATCTTGTTTTGGGGGTTACATTATCATGATCTTTTTTAATTATTTGTAATTATAGTGATTTTTCTTGATTTTGGTTGTATGATTCAATAAAACACACACAAACATATATATATTTGTGTGTGTGTATATAAGCCTTTCTGTGTGCTACTCTGACAAAAGGAAGCAACTAACAAAAGATACTTTTCTTGTAAATGAGCAAAATTTGTCTGTCACTTGCATTGGCATCAGTGCAACGCCACATCATGTTAGATTGAATATCTTGCAGTAAGATGAATATTTCTTGTCCAGATTTTAGCCAGGGAATGCTGGGTACAATCTATGAATACCAATAACCCAGATTTGAGTGATTCGTCACTTGCTTCCTTTTGTCAGAGTAGGACAGATCTCGTCTGGCAAACAGAGGGTTAGTCCGTGCTAGGCCAGATACTATAATACGGGAGTTATGTGTATTACTGCGAGAGTGTGGGGCGTAAATAGTTAAGCGCACGCGCGCTGTTCGCGAGTCGCATCGATTGACGGCGAGTCGGCGCGTTCGCGTGCTGTCGCGTAGCCTAGATTCTAGGCTGTCCAGTATGCTTGTTTGTGCTGCATTATTACCTAATACACTTCAACCATAGCTAAGGTTGGAATTGTAGGCAACTGCTTGTTCACTCTTTCCTCCTCCTTCAAATAGTCTGTATTGTAGGCTATTTGGGTGAGCAGGAAAAGCAATAGAGGAGCGAAAAACGCAAGTTTACAAGTCCGACTTTTAAGAAGTTATTTTTTTTTATCATGTAAACATTGCCTTTATCAATACACTTTGAATTGTGACAGTAACTTGTAAATGAGAATAATGAATCTTTTGCAGCCAGGCACGTTTGCTGAATAGTTTGGATTGTAAATGCACGACAGCATAGGAGCTAGGCTACGCTGCCCTAATCTGACAACAGGAAGAGACTTTTCTTGTAAATGAGCAAAATGTGTCTTTCACTTGCATTGGCATCAGTGCAAAACCACATCATGCTAGATTGAATATCTCGCAGCAAGACGATTATTTCTTGTCAAGATTTTGACCGTTTGTATGGAATACTGGGTACAATCTAAGAATACCAATAACCTAGATTTGAGTGATTTGTCACTTGCTTCCTTTTGTCAGAGTAGGGCACTACTCCTCTCACACATAAAACTGTAGTAGAAGAGTGCAGCAAAAAGAAATACATTCCACAGCTTCGATCTTAGGCTAACTGTCGCCAAACAAGGTTGAATTTTGACTTGCATATTTTTGGGAGTGGTGTTTTTACTCCCAAATTGACCACGGGTGTAACCTCATTGACCATATATGGGTATGACAGAAGGGAGTGGGGACAGGGTTTGTTTTGGGGTGACCACAACGGCCTTATCGTCTCTTAGGGATTTGATGCCGAGAGTTTTGATGCAAGATGAAAATTGGTACCCGTCGTGAAAATAATGACTGATGGTTTAGTATGCTGCTTGTAACGAACTTTTGGATTTGACAGAAAATACAAAACAAGTAAGATTATTTATATTATCTTCCACCTAAGATATGGTTTATGGAGGATTGTCGCTCTAGTTTTTTTTTTTCTCTCTCTCTCTCCTTCACACACACACACACACACACACACACACACACACACACACACACACACACACACACACACACACACACACACACACACACACACACACACATAATCCATTCACGTTTTAATGATGTTCATATAATTTCTAAAAGCGATGTGTAATCACCGCGAATCTTATAAGTTAGCATTTGCGAGTAGAGCTGGCGCAAAGTTCGTTTTATGTTCCTTCATCATATTTATTGTCTGTCTAAGGAACTTTGGTCGCTTCCTGAATGAGAAATGAGGGAGGGGAGGTGTAGAAGAATCAGACACGGGAGAAGAAAATGACAAATTAAGAACTCCTTCACTGTATTTACACATCATGTCGGAATAATTAGAAACATGAGGAAATTGCATACCAACACTTAGTAATAAACAATGAATTATTGGTCTGAAAATGCATTACCCTTTGTATTCCTTCATCTCGTCTTGTTATGTGTTGTTAAAGAAAATACCACATTCGGTTTAAAAATCAAAAGAAATGTACAAAGCTACAAGGAAATCGGTGTTGGGGAGGAGAGGAGGATTTCTCAAAAGTGACGCTACGACTGAGTTGCTAATTTGCCACCATCTCCATCGCATTATTAGCACATTCATATCAGACTTACAAGTTTTCCGGGTTTTCTTCACTTTTCGCTCCTCTGTTTTCTCTGCCTTTGTATACAAAAAATGAAATGAACGAAATTGAAAGTATACCAACAGATCATTTTCGTTACTTATGCGCATACCATATCGTCTCATATTTTCACGTCTCCCAAGCAATACGTTACTCATGGTAACCCCAAAGCTTGTCTGAGATTTGTCCGAGTAGCAACATCTAATAGTTTTAGAGTGCATTTGACCAATTGAGACTGAATCACTAGATACAGGTGAACATCAGAGCGTGTTACCACGCAGTTAGGGGGAAAGTTGTGAATACATTACAAAAAAGGCTATTTATTTATTTATTTCCAGTTTTATTTAAGCAGGGTGGCATCTTCAGTTATACAACTGCTGTCACTGATGGCCCTGACGGATAAAAAAAAATACATTACAATACATAACAACGACAATAATAGATCAATATAAGACATACCAACATCTTTGACTAATTTGGTAATGTGTATGGGCTTGTGAGATTGGGAGTGGGGGAGGGGAGGGGGGTGGAAGGAGAGAGGGAGGAGAGAGGGGGTTGCGGGGACGGAGGGAGGGGGTAGATGACATATCATGAGGAGTCAAGTCGTTATCAGTTGCCAATCTTGACTGGACAGCATGGAAGGTTGTTATGCATCGCTCCATCGCGGTTTCCTTTGTCTCCCTGCTCCATCTCCACCCCAGCCTCCTTCCAGCCGTCCACACATATTTATTTATTCTTCATGAAGACTAAACGATGGAAGCCTCAACAACAACGATTTGTTTAACTTCAGATGAAATGATTACCCTCGCGTGAGAGGATGTGCTATCTCACTTCTTATTATAATTTTCTGCCCGACCATTTTTGTTCTTTTGTTAAAATATTCATTTCAACTTAGTGAATACCGGTAATGAGCTTGACTTAATTTTCTTCACTTCAGGCTACAGTGTTAGGAAGAAAGTATATTACAAATACGACGTATTATCATTGAATGAAGATCGATTATCGGAGTATTTGAAATTGGCGATAAAAAAACTTCATTAACACAAAAAGAAAGTAATAACCAGTACGTGTTCTATCATGGAATAAGAGAATGTGACTTGCATGTGATTGTAGACTTGATAACGGAGCTTAACCAGTGCCACAGACAAAGACGTATAGACATCGTAACAGCGCAGCCATTTCTAATTACACGCCTCAGGACAAATACATAACATCACATGACGAATATCAATAAAAACAATATGAACACAAAACAAATGTATATCATTATGTTTGTAATCAGACTGAAGGGCAACACAGTTTCTTCATGTTAACCTATTTTAATAAGCTTCGATCCCAATTCGTATGATTATGTTTCATAGTAGACAGCGTCGTGAACCGTTGAAGTGGAATTTTTAAGAGAGCGTCATCATGTTCCAACTTGAAAATAATAAAACCAAAGAGTCTGAATTTAGCCTAACTGCTATCAACTCCTGTCAGTCCGTCATTGGCAAGCTATCGCGTGGCTTTAGCAAAATAAGACGTGAAGACCTTCACTAAAATGAGAAGCCCTTGACCACAAAAGGAGGAAGAGAACTGAAACTCGGCGATGATGTCCCGAAACCGTAGTCTTTCTTCTCAGACCTTCAATTTCTTTCCCGTTCTCTTTGAAAAGTGGCCCCATTCTTTGTTGTGGCTCATGCTTTCGTGTGCGAGTAACGATGCTCTTGTTTCCCCCAGAATCCCCCGCCAAGACAGCAACAACAACAATAACGACGACGACACCGCTTTCTCTTTCGCATGTTTGTTCTTCAGGATCCCGATTTCAGAATCGCATGTGAAGATACGTCACATTTGGAACATAACAGCGAGTTCCCCCACTAGTATCTTACTCCTTTAACCCCCATTGACATGGCATATTCTCGCTCTATGGGATCAACATGTATGATTTGTGTAAGGAATCAACAACGATTTACACGGGGTTAGCACACTAGCACGTATCGCGTCTGATCATGATGCAAATAGCAAGGCACTGACATGGTGCCGTGGCTCGTGCCACGATCAGAAGCACACGGGTTCGAACCTATCACTTACGACTTATGTATTCCAGGTCAATTTCAGCTTAGTTTTAATCCACAAAGCTTCCCCGAACACAGGACATGCACATGATACATGGTAGGATCATTTAATACCGTGACTGGAGCTTCATAATGCAGGACTCTCAAGAAAATCAGTGATGATTATCATTATTATCATGATTATCATTCTTATATAAACCATTGTTGAGAGATAGCAATGTGTTTATCTAGTCCATTACATAATACGTATATTTCCCATACAATTCAGCTCATTCTTATGGCAGAACTTCCAACACAATGAAGCGCATCGCCTAAGGCTTAAAGACAGCCAGTCCCTTTTTCATATCACCACAAAACCGTCGAAACATTGGCAAAACATATAGAGAAGTGTTAGCAAGCTCTATATTCACAATTTGAAACTGATACGTAGTGTAAAATTCAAATAATGCACGTAAACAACGTTTGATTAATAGTCTTTACCCCAGGCTCTTAGCAGCTTGTGTTGAAACATGTGCTTTATTGATTAATCTGTTAATTAAATTATAAAACGCATTATGAAAAAAATTGTTCTTCAGAAGGAATCATCTCCAAAGTTTGGTAGTTACTCATAAAATTAGGATTTCACACACGCATAATAACTACATAGATACTGTAACAAAGACTAATACTTTTTTCGTGGTACGAAAAAAGTCGGTTTGAAATTTAACGGCTGAAATTTTTTACATATACAGAAAGCTTCAACATGCTATATTCTTAGAAATGGTCTTGAATCACACTTTCTTCAATTTACGATCGTGACAGATGATTTCAAATTTTAAGCTTGCAAAAGGGACTGACAATCTTTAAACCTTTTCGCGAAGGTACAAAATAGATTTTCACTGGACAGTTGGTGTGCTCATTGTGTTTGTAAATCAGTACTTTCCTTCCACACAACAAACATATAAGTTCTTATGAGTGGCAATGAATAAATCAATTCATTGGCTTATATCACATTTGACAACTAAAAAACAAAAACCCGATATCAATAATTATCAAGATGGTTCTATTGCTGAATGTGTTATGAATCAATTATATCAGTTCTACAACTGCATCAGGAATATATATCACTTAATAGAAATGTAGAACTTTATCATTATTTTAGAAAAAAAAATCAATTACCAATGAGCATTATGGGGACTCGTAGCTTGTCAACGTGTCTAATTCAAGAGACTATTCCTTGGTCAAAACAGAAGTGTTGTTGGTGGGATGGTGTCCTGGTTGTCAATAGTCCTGGGTCCATCATTACGCCCTGCCTGGATTCATTACAATCACTGCCCTACACCGCCTTCTCTAGTCTAGCTTTCAGCCTGGTTGGGGTTTTATCTTCTTCTATGTAACCATGACTACACACATGCCCATTTTTTGACACGAAGACAAAACCTTCTTTAAAACCTTCTTTCTTTCCATCTCCACTAAGAAAGAGGGATGGATCGGAGAAGAATGTTTAGTCTAGACCTAGGCCTTATTGCATAAAACTTACTATTACTGGTAAGTGGTAACTCTGCCATCGATGGTAACTACCATGGTTACAGTCGTTTAACAGCCAATGGAATTCAAGGTTTCCATAGAAATATTGCCATTGGTAGGAAAGTTACCATCAAAGGAAAGTTTTAGAAGTTGGATTCTTGTGCAGAGCGTTAGCAAGGAATTTAATCGTTGTTACAATGTACATGCATACTGTTTCGATGTTAACATACGTGATTTTGGTGATGGGCAAATAGCTAACAATGACTAAACCTGAAACTGAGCCTAGCTTCCCCCTCCTGGCATGTTGGTAGCCACGCGAGTCGAATTGTACGGTGTCATGGCAATAACAGTCCTGCGACAAAAGTTGTCCGGGCTTTGAAGTGGGACGCAGTGCTACAGTTGTGCGTCAAATTAAACACTCGGAAAACAATCATCTGGATGTTAAATGACTATTAAAGAATCGTAATACATGCAATTTAATACAACATCACTCTGTTTCATGTTGGTGTTCAGAAGGGCACGAAATGAGGATGAGAATTCGATTCCCTCTCCGTGAATAAAAATAAGAAAAATCTTAGGCTTTTCATCAGTTCTAATAGTCCTCAAATCAGCATTCTTCTTAATCCTGGTTCTTGAATCTGTGTATACAGCTATACTAATTAGCTGTATAATTGTAAACGACCATTATGTTTCAAGTATCACGGACTCCACAGTTTCATGACGTTGTTGTTTTTATACCTGTAGAGGGAGGCAGGACGATGTTTTGGAGTCGGGCAGGAATCGCTGAACTAGTGGCAGAACTCTTGCTGTCGAGGGGGGGGGGGGGGGGGGGAGGGGGGGGGCAGGTTATGGCCGGCTGACGATGGGGGGACAGGTTATAGCCGCACGCGTACTGGATTTAGGGGGCAGAGAGAGTCCTTTGTTGTCAAAATGTCTGGATGAGGGAACGAAAAGATGAGATGAGGAGGGGGAATAGAGGGAAGGGGGAGGGGGGGGCTGATAGGGGGAGGGGGAGGATACAAAAAGATGGGGAGTATTACAAATAAATGTTAGAAGTGTGTGAGAGAAGAGTGTAAAATAACAGGGAAAACAAAAGAAAGTCAGAGATAACACGAACTTAGGAAAAAGAATGTCCATAGAACAACAACCAGTGGTGGAATGGGGACAGGGGGTAGGGTGGGGGGGGGGGGTAAATAGATTTATACAGAGAGAGAGAGAGAGAGAGAGAGAGAGAGAGAGAGAGAGAGAGAGAGAGAGAGAGAGAGAGAGAGAGAGAGAGAGAGAGAGAGAGAGAGAGAGAGAGAGAGAGAAAGAGAGAGATGTACAAAGAAAGGGTGAGAGAGAGGATGGACCAAAAACTATTAGAAAGACCGGGACGATATGGAAGAGGAATAAGAAAGAAAATGTGGGCAAATGAAGAAAGAAAGAGTAAGAAAGAAAGGGAGAGAGAGAGGGAGAGAGAGAGAGAGAGGGGGGGGGAGAGACAGAGAGAGAGAGAAGGGGGGGGGGTGGAAATAAACTACCAGAAAGACGGCAGGGGGGGGGGGGATGTAAAACCAGCACCGCAGTAAGAGGGGAAAGCGGAGATTTACAAATTGAATGCCGCGATCACAAAAGCAAGCCACGCGTCACCGCGATGATAGTAAACCCACAAGATTTCACTTCTCATTCATAAAATTTGTGGACGTTTTCGGCGTCTGATTTTTTTTCCTACTCACGACTTCGATTTCACCAGTGCCTTCAGTGAGTGAGACCAGGGACTCTCATGTCCCTGATGAGACCTACGTGCCTTGTTCTACGTTCTCTGCGGGTCGAAAACATCAAATTTTGTTTTCCAGACTGTATTACTGTTTAGCGAATTCGCAGTCCGTTGAGTGAAAAAAAAAAGAGTTACAGAACTTTAACCAGACCAGTTTTAGGTTCCAACGGTTCAAACGTTCCACAACATAATTTAAACTATTAATTAAAGGGGTCTGCCTGTAGTACACTAATCAATCTCGATTTCTTCACCCATCTGGCTTTCCCTGTCTCTCTCTCTCCGTCGTGTCTTTTTGATACATTAAAATTAATATCAATTAAAAAACTGAAGGTTCATCATGGTTATATAGGGTCCGTGGTTATGCCACGGAGGTGGGAGTTGAGACCCTCCCTGGTTATACACGCTATAATTTGTATCAACGCTGCTCTCCCTTTGTTCTTTTCTCGTCTAGTACCCCCCCCCCCCCGCCCCCCTCTCCCAAACATTTCTCCTTGCCCCAAGGACGTTCCGCAAGAAACCCGGCGAGCTCTGAGCCAGATGGTCGCGTGGCGGTCGGCAAGAAGTCGCACCTCTCTGGTCAGATAGTTACCCAACACAAAAGATCAAAGAGCGCCGACAGAAGTCAGATCGGGTTGACGCCGGAGAGAGAGAGAGAGAGAGAGAGGGAGAGAGAGAGAGAGAGAGAGAGAGAGAGAGAGAGAGAGTCACCTGATCTGCCTTAAAGGGCATATACTGTACTGGGAAGGCAAAAAAGCCTTCAAAATGTAATTGTTCGCAATCTTCTTGCCAATGGTCTTGAATTCATGTATTGCCTATTCTAAAAGCTTGCTGAAAGTTATTTGCCCTCAAATGATCCACATATGGGGTAATTAATGATTGATGATTAAATCTTCAAAATGTTCGGGCCGAACATTTTGAGGATTTGTGATTTAATTACTCATGACTCCTAATGTAGATCATTTGAGGGCAAATAACTTTCAGCAAGCTTCTAAAATAGACAATACATGAATGTAAGACCATTGGCAAGAAGATTGCTAACAATTACATTTTGAAGATTTTTTTTTTGCCTTCCCAGTGTATGCCCTTTAAAAGCATGGTGCTTTAATAATTGAAGGGATCCAAAGTGACAATCATAGAGGATGCCAGAAGCGTAATGCAATTTTTTTTCTTTTAATCACTGCTGTATAGAATTCAATAGCCTCACTCAGAGAGAGATATCAGAAAAGGTGTTTTCAAAGTTGCTCGATGAAATGCAGGAGTATTCGTTTCTGATGTATATTTCCATGGCTGTACATAAATTTTGAAAGAGTAGATATTCTAGAGAATAGAGTCCTTATATAAAAGGAATCTTTTAAAGACAGACCGTCCCTTTTTCAGATCACCACAAAACCATCGAAACATTGGCAAAACATATAGAGAAGTGTTAGCAAGCTCCAAATTCACATTTTGAAACTGATACGTAGTGTGAAATTCAAATAATGCACGTAAAAAACGTCTGATTAATAGTCTTTACCTCAGGCTCTTAGCAGTTTGTGTTGAATTATCTGCTTTATTGATTAATCTGTTTATTAAATTATAAAACGCACTATGAAATTTTTTTTTCAATGGAAGGAATCATCTCCAAAGTTTGGTAGTTACTCATAAAATTAGGATTTCACAAACGCATAATAACCACATAGATACTGTAACAAAGACTAATACTTTTTTCGTAGTACGAAAAAAGTCGGTTTGAAATTTAACGGCTGATTTTTTTTTTACATATACAGAAAGCTTCAACATGCTATATTCTTAGAAATGGTCTTGAATCACACTTACTTCAATTTACGATCGTGATAGACGATTTCAAATTTTAAGCTTGCAAAAGGGACGGACAATCTTTAAGGCCAAGGATGTATGAGCCGAAATCGATTCGTAAATCTTTGCTACGACGAGGCAAACAGAAGGTCGTATGTTCCACTATGGTCCGACATGGTCACATTCATGTAGTGTACCGAGCTGCAGTCTGCGGACAAGCTGTTTGTTGCTAGTTCGCTCGGAGTAGAGCTGTATGATAGAAACGGGTGCACACGAAGGAATGTGTGAAGTTTATCAACAACAACAACAAATGTAATGTATTATATTACTGTAATCATAGTTAAAACGAAGAAGGTCTCACATTACAACACTGATGAGGTTACGTGTTAATTATCATAGCACAAAGGTAAGGTCAATAATGCAATTTGTTATAACAAAAATAAATAACAATTATGAATGCCATGTCGAACAATATGATGGTAAGATCGATTGTACAAAGTGGAGATGTAAACAAAATCAAAATTTACCACAAGAAACTCATTGAAATTGATCCCTTTTTAACCACACACATTAAGTTAGAAGACAAGCGAAAAAAAAAAAACACGAAAGCTTTATGAATGAATCTTGATGATAAAATACGAACATGTACACTTTAATGTATAATTTGTTATTCAAACACAGACATGTACGATTTACTCTTCATTCTCAATTTTTAAGCTTTGCTATGTGTATTGTGTCTGTGTAGCAATTCATCGTTGTGTAACAGAAGTGAAAAGTACGTGTCAAAATGTTGCTCAAATTGTCACCGATCGGTGTCTCGATATCGATACTTTTTAACTCGTAAACGGTCACAACATTATGAGATAATGGAGCTCAGTATTGGTCAATTGGAAGAAAGGATTTGGTCAGACACACAGATCAAAATTCGTACGAAATCGACAAACAAGTTTTTTTTTTCAATAACCAACGCATCAAATTGACAACATTGATTGCAGTTTGCATCATAACTTGTTAATTTGCGTCACTTGTCATTTTTCATATAGATATTTTCCAAGCATGCGAGTATGCAGGTAACTCTAAACAAATTAGAACTTAGAATTTAGAAGCTTATGAGAATTTTGAAACGACATCGTTATTTTGAAAGAAACGGGCACCTTGATAAAAACTAGTAGTTTTACCAAATGTCGAGCACACAAATCTTAGAACAAACCCGGGGGAAGGGGACGGGGTATGAGATGCGCGCTGAAACACGCAGCATTTGTCGGCGACCTTCAAAGAAGAGCGCAGTTATTTCTGCGGGGCCCATCACAAGTTTCTCCTAAACCTTTCGACAAACCTTACCCAATAGCCGCCAATTTCGCGCGCTTTTCGCTTCCAGCCCTTTGTTTTTCCGTGGGGTTGTTTACAATTTCGGTTGTTTACCCTTCGTGAACGCGCAGCAAGTAAACACTGGGGTGAAGACTGAATGTTGGAGTTGTTTATTTACGTCGACTCTGATGAGAGTCCTCGAGTACCAGGAAGAGTTGTCCATCTTTAACGGCATTGTGGTTATGTGCATAGTTTTTACCAGAGAAGTGTAAAGTCTTGACACTCCTCTGTAAAGGCTTTTCACCCCATGTATTAAACGCCAAACTCCCGGCTTAACGCGCACCGAGCGGGTAAACGCTTTGTTCTCCTCTGACGTCATCTCGTCGATGGGTTAATGTTTCGAGCCACATTCGGGTGCGAACGTTTATGCGTTTGCACGAGAAAAGTTCCTCTAACATTGACTCATCTAACGAGACGAACACTCGTTTAATTTCGTTATTGTACTGATAAGGATGGGAAAGGGCCCTTCATGAGCTCGTGTGACAGGGCTTACTATTATGCCCTGCAATGCTAAGTGCTCATTGACTATTTTCGATCGTAGTTTTAATTTATTTGAAGTTTATTTAGTTAGGCCAATCGGCATCGTATAGCTAAGATGCTACTCTCTGATGGCTTCAATTTACAAGAACTTATTTCAGCTTGCTCTATTCGGAAGGTATCTCTCAAACATTTTCATCCATTTCATCAATGGTATTTTTACAGAAATCACGATCGCAACATACACCTCAATACGTATCATTTGCTTTCCGTCCAATCTAATAGTGTGGCCTATTCTTGTGTTTTGTTTTTAAATGTACGGATGTGAAAACGTCCTTTTCCGTATAATAAATAATATCATCACTTGAAAAGTGGAAACTGCTAATAAAATGTACTGTTTTGCGTGTTAGGTCTCCAGATATTGTACAAACTGTAACCAGACCCAGTGACCCCCACCCCCCCCCCCCCTTCCCACTTTCCAGCTTTTGTTCTTGCCAAATACCAATTTCACTATGCATGCAAATCGTCTGATCAATAGGTTACTAATGGTAACCCCAAAGTTTGTTGAGGTTTGTCCGAATAGCAACAACTAACAGATTCAGTTTGCGTTCATCTCACTGGAACGGAGTCACGATATGCAGCTGAAGGTAATAACGCGTTTCTACATTATGCAGTTAGGGAAGTCGTGAAAATATTACGAAAGCGGCCCATTCCCTACCATGTTTCTGAAGGGGTACCATGTGCATATTTTTCTTGCCACAGGGGATTCTAGAACTGCGGGTGCCTCGAATAACCCGCATGGCCGCCGGGCCGCTCGGCGCCATTCCTAGATAATCCCGGCCAATAGCTATATCACTTGCAAAGTCGCCAATTAAGATAGATTTCGTTATCAAATAAGGAACAGTATTATATAATTAACAGAGACTGGAAATGATAAAACGTGGACTTGTGTTTAGATACATGTACCTTGAACTTAGATCAGTTTACTAATGTAGTCAAATTTATGGATGTTTCTTCCCTCGGGGCCTAATAACGAGTTATTCCATTCACCTGTACCTAACAATGGTATTTCAGTACTTGGAATCCACTTTGCATACATTAGTTGTTGCTATGTCGGGCAGACCTCCAGCAAGCTTTCCGGTTGTCAGGGGAAACCTTTGTTAAACTGGTATGCATAAAACTTGAATATGTTAGTAAACCGGTCTATCATAACACAATTCATCGTGTATGGGACCGAGAGGGTTAGCGCGATCGAAGAGCCATTGGACTTATCGCTTTGAAGTGATATCACGCTGTGATAATGCTAATCAACACAATGTAGAAGTCAGGTTTTACAGGGAAGTTGACTAAACTCGGGGGGGGGGGGGGGATTTATTCACCTCGCAGTTGTAAGGTCTCTGTTTTTGTTTCGCGGCTGATTTAAGGAAATATCATGCTGAGCGTTAACAGAGAAGCGTGCTGGTCATCAGCCCTCCATTATTGGGATAATGACCGTCTAATCTCACCTCGGACTTGGCGGTAGGCTACAAGGGATTAATTAATCGGGATTCACTTTATTTGTAGTCTTGCTTCCAGCTCGTTCGATACTTTGCAACCCAAACTCCACAATCACCCGTTTCTGTCTCGAGTTAACTGTCACCATAACTGTTTCATCTCCTGAGCATCCAGCATTTAGGTAAGTAGTAGCCTTGTTGATCCCTCTCAGTACCATGGGTTAATTGAAGGTGTACTTACTCAGTAGGCTTTCCGTGGCTTGGTACTGAGAGAGTTAATGCAAAAAATAATGTAGGACTGGCACGTGCCTTTTGGTGACATAAGTGTACATCAGTCTGGGAGTTAGACTACATAAATGTGCTTTCTGAAGATCATGATCATGGTGGTATCTGAGGCAATAATCAGTCACCATCTGCACTTGACTTGTATCAATGCAGCACCTGTTACGTCTTGACTTGTGACGGGGATTACGCAACATGAAGAAAGAAAGACCGAATTCAAATATCCGGCGCGCTACTAATCCCGTCCAAGTCATCCAAAAGGCCTATGCCTGAAAAGGCGTCGATCCCTCTCAAGCCTGCTGACAGCTTATCCAACGTGTGGGGTAACGACCTGCTGGGACCACTGATTGGTAGTGGAGAGATTAGTGGCAGGGACCAAGGAATGCATGAATACATCCTTGCTGTGACAGACCCAACATCACCCCCTCGCCCTCCTGGTTGTTTTCGGGCTATGATTACCCCATCTCATTCATGTCGGACTAAATCTTGTACGAATTCGCCTCTATCTTGTCTGCTTACAGCTAAGCCTATGCGTGGGGCAACAACGTGCGGCAACAGGCCAAACGATGATTATCGGGCGAAGATTATCTGGTTTAAAACTTTTATTCCATCTGATGTCGGTCCATGTGTCTACGACATGAATTCGCTTCTATATTGTCTACATGTACTTACAACTTAGCCTATGTATGGGGCAACAACGTGCTGCGATAGGCCAAACGATGATTATTGGGGCAAAATTATCTCTTCGGGAAAAACTTGAATGACATCCTCACCCCCCTCCATATTTCTTGATCCACCATTACACACCTGTTATGGGAGAAGAAAGAGAAGGAGGAGGAGGGGGAGACGACGTTAAATAAGAAGATAACACAAATACTTGAAAGAATACAGAATCTTTGCTTTCTTATCTTACATATTGATCACTCAATTGTATTACTCCAGACTGGCAGGAAACAAAGATTATTTATATCAAACACAGAATCACTGTTGATGCAAGACGATTCCCTTACAGTTTTGTGAATTATAAGCCTTGTCATGTATAGATGGGAATCGTGTTTTTTTTTTTTTTTTTTTTTTTTTTTTTTGAGGGGGGGGGGGGGGCGTAAAAGTCATCCTCGCGACTGATGAATCGATTTAAGTATTTACGCTCGTGGTCAGAGCAAACAAAGGAGATAAAAACTTTGTGCTTCCATCAGTTTGGGTTCAGCAAAAATCGAACATCTTGAGCAAGGCGAAACAAGAACTTGGAAACAGGTGCTACGCTCGTGACTGGTTCGTCTTTTGTCCGCACGCGCGCGAAGAAACAAAGGAACGATGTGCAAATATCCATTGTCACCATCGTTACGTCACCGGTATTGACTCTTTTGAATTTTTAAAAGCCACAGAAGCTAGCCAGAGTTTCGATCGCTGGGCGATCGCCCGCGCGCGCGGCGCGTGTGTGTACAATTATTCATCTCCTGATTGGCTTTATGGACGAGTTCTAAATCTACCCCTTATCAAACGATAATGATTATAAACAAAACTGTACATTTGATATCTGATCATCAGTTAGAATTGGATTTGTTCATTGAAATCAAACTCTCAGCCATAGGGGTTTCCCCTTTCAAAATGTCCCCCCTTTGCAATAGTATTTGAGCGGAATGTTATTAATTGTAAAAAAAAAAAAAAAATACAACAAATTGTCCACGCGAGCCCGTGTATTACATTGCTCTAAATTCCATGTGATTACCCTCCCCCCCCCCCCACACACACATATGCATACACACACACACACACACACACACACCCATGTACCCTGCACAATACCTTTTGTGTAGAAATCAGTTGTATTGATATTTCCCAATACAAATTGGTGGTGTTGGTTTCGAAAGTCCTCTTTGAATTTAATCAAACATCAATTCTTTTCTTCTTCCCCTTCCTTCGGAGTACTGCTTCAGGGTGCTGAAGATAAGCGCACTATGACTGTGGAGCGTAACCATGGTAACACACAAAGGTTGAGCTAGCAAGTGCATATATTTATGTACCACGCGTGTTTACATTTTTAATCAAAAATGACTTTGAAGAAAACTGTCATCCCTGTGAATGATAATCTACATGA
Source organism: Arbacia lixula (assembly GCA_963669155.1). Classification (NCBI taxonomy): domain Eukaryota; kingdom Metazoa; phylum Echinodermata; class Echinoidea; order Arbacioida; family Arbaciidae; genus Arbacia; species Arbacia lixula. The sequence goes on from OZ022597.1 coordinate 16,474,648, forward strand.
TCATGATGAATGCAAGAACTAATTCAAGATCTGTCCACAAAGGAATCGTATTTCTTCGCGATTCCCCTATTCGTGATAAATGTTGTTTTTCATATTGGACACAAGTGAATGCCAGCTCGTTCGGCCAAACGGGGTCATTTTTAAGCATGGCAACGAAACAAGTCATGATCGTACGAATCACGGTGATGGTAAATCATATTTTGTAGCTATCGGCAAATTTATTATGGTTATCACAATAGAAACTTTACCTCCTTAACCTTGGCCTATTTACAATAATACCATATAATGTTTATCCTAAATTGTAAAAGCTGAAAGTTCAAAACTTGATTTTAACTTGGCACACCACGCGCTCCAACCTCGTCGAAAAAAAGGAAACAACACATTCTTAGGTTTTGTTCTGTGTTTTTACCGGAGTATGTTCCAAACCTGTTAGTATTACGTAACATACAAGGCGAGAGAACAAACATCGATCTGATGTGTTTAGGCGACAGGTGCGTGATTGGTTTCTTCATAGGCGCTAAGGAAATCCACCACAAAACAAGTTTGCTGAAAACATTTACAGGAACCGCGGGCTATTCGCTCGTCCCGAAATTACTTTGCACTGGCGTAGTTTAATTGATGTATAGGGGATTATTCCCCCGGCATTGTAGAGATCATTAATGGGTGTTTCTACGAGCCAAGCGGGGTGCCATGAGCATACAAAATAAAAACATTGAATTGATTTTGTCAAAGCACCCCTGAGCCTTGTGAGGCGCGAGCCACTATTGTTAGCACGAGGGTTTAGTGACACGCGAGCTGGGTGGGGTCTCGGAGACTTAGCAGGTTTTCCATCGTATCGACCAACCTGCGTCTAAGTTTTGGCGGGCTTTTTTAGTCACTTTTTCTTACACGCGAGGCACGCGCCTTGTGCGCGCGCACTTACCGAGAGGAATTTCAGTACAAAGAGGTTATTGTGCGTGTGGATGTAGAACGAAAGCGTAACGATTTTGTTGTAAGTCTGTTCTTCCCCTTACGGACGAATCAATAACCCGACTCGATGTCTGACTCGGGTTTGAAGAGATAAAAGGACAAGACGGATGACAAGAAGAAACCTAACGAGCAACAAAACAAAATAATTAGCAAGTTTAATGCAGTCGCTAGGGAGTTGGGAAGAAAACCTGTTAAGAAAAAGAAGAAGAGAAAGAAGCAAAAGAGGATAGAACAGAATGAGAAGGAGATAAAGGAATGGGAAGAGACGTTTTCTGTATCAGCATCTAAGCCTACATGGTTAGAGATATTAGTTGTGGTTGTACTACAAAACTGCGCCCCAGAAGTTTAAAAGCAATTTATATCAGAAAGCGATACCACAGTCACTGTGACATGGACCACCCAACCCCATCCTCTCACCCCGCACCAAAATAAGGTTTCGATACCATTCTCTGTAAAGAGCATGGACCCTACCATGAAGGGTAAGAGCCAGTTTTGTTTCGTAATCTGCCCACCTGCTTCGACATTTTTGGTAAACTTACATTTAGACAGCTGAGGATGCATTTTATAAAAATAGAACGTTACATCTGAAACCGAAAACTAGAACATGAATGAGAATATCACACGAGAAAACAATATCACAAGTTATCGATCTACACATGAGATCATCATGTAAAGATATTGCCACAACTGGTGACTTCGTTCCACCCGCTGGTAGCTTAAATGGTTGGTATTATTTATTACCATAAAAAATAATATTCCATAACAACAACATCAACAGAAGAGAAATACACGGATAACAGAACAAGGGACATAATGCAATGTAATATAGATGACAGAAAGAGACAACGTGGTCAGGGTCCACAAACGTGAAGTCATTCATTGTCACCCGAGGGCATGTGGACCAACACACGCTGTTCTGATCTTTTTCTTTTTATTTAATATTAATTTTCTTCATTGCTTTTTACAAATAATTACAAAATGATAAAAAAAAAAACAAGATCAGTACATAAAATAATCTGCATACTAACAGTATTGTTTCCTTTTGCTAACAATGATATTATTCTCCATCGCATTTTACTAACAATGACAAAATTAGTACATAAAATATTCTGCATGTAAACAGGATTATGTAGAACATGATTTCACATTGATACAAATGAACTTTCACTTCAAATAATGCATGCATGAAACAAACATGCATAAAGAAAGCGTTGAATGTTCCCATTTTGACATTTTTCGACACGTGGTGGCGCTATAACAGGTTAAACGTTGGGCAGCGATCCAAATGCGTTCATTCAGAATCCAATTTAGAAAACGATAGACCCTCAATATTATGACCGTATAAGTAGTCCAACATGTTTTTTCCAATGCATGTATATGAACAGCTTTTTGCTGAGCGATGCTAAATCGATCTTTATTTCACATTGAGTAATCGATTTCAGTACATTGCAGCATTTTAATCTGTGTGTGCCACATGTGTGACTTTTTTTTCACAAAGTGGTACACACGTTTTCCACAGAGCCGCAGCTTATTTGGCACACATATGCTAAAAGACACGGTAGCCCATTGACAACAAGCCATGAAACTCGACAGGAATCAACAGTATACCCAAACTGCAACGTGTCTGACATACCACAGTCAAAACTTTACGAACATTTTTTAAGAAAGGTAAAAGAAACCGTTCTTTTTTACGTTTGAAATGCCCCATTTTATAGCGATACTCTACAATCGCACATTTTATTATTCATCATAATATAATACATGAATATTGAGAAATTGAGAAATAAAAGGGATGTAACATGTAAAGAAAATTATGTATGCAGTGGATTAGTCGGTGGCGATAGTCCAGACTGCAGAGTGTCTATAGGCCTATATCAGCGTTTATGCGCAGTGTCTTATGATCACTTTCACCCAAATTATGAGTCACCTACACAATCTTAGACAAAACTAAATGCTTACAATGAACAGGGCAGAGAGCAAGCAAAGAACGAAGATGGTAACGTAAATGAGCTATTCAAATAATCTTGGACAGAATTGAATACTTACGTTCAACAAAATGGAGAACGAATAAAGCATTGGGATCGATAACAGACGTACTGATTGAGGTATATAAAGGCGCGGATTTACTAGATTAAGTCATGATAAAAGGAGCGTTCGATTTCCACTTTAAAAAGTCATGAACACAGATTAGCGTTTAATCGATAAACCATGGACCCTATGCTTTCATATCGCTCATGGTGATGATCTCTTTTACAATGTGAGCGTTTAATCTCCTACAAATATTTGAAATGCCCCTTTTCATGAGCACGATTACAATGATACGTTAATCCCTAAAGAACCATTGACAGTTGAGGCGTTCTTGGATTAATGATGCGCGCGAATCCAATGATTCGTGTTTTAGAAGGGCTTAAACATGTTAAAGGTGGCAAAATGCACAGTCTGGAACAACTTGGGAGATTCACGCCGCTTTACACGCACTATGCTTAGTGGGTGATCATGACAAAGAAGGGGAATAGAAGAAAAGTCAACCGCAAAAGGACAGCCATCGTAATTTGAAATCGATATCAAGAATAAAGTGATTATCGGTTGCGTGTAATGATCACGTGGCTGTAAATCAGGGTTTAGTGGCTTTTATCTATCCGGCTTTCTTTGCTTATCATGGTTGCTCTTCATCAATATCTTTTACTTACCATCTTCCTTAGTTCACTTTATGTGATTTCGTTTTTCCTTTCCCCTTTTCTTCGTCCTCTATGCCCACTTCTTCTGCTAAAACTGTTTAGAAATCACAAGAAAGTCAAGTATGTGATTTCGTTTTTTCCTTCCCTTTTGTTCGTCCTCTTAATTTGCTAAAAAAAAACTCTTGAAAATCACAAGGAAGATAAGTATGTTGTAGTCCGCATTCTCTTCTTCACCCCCCCCCCCCCCCCCACACTCCTGTTCATAATCACTGTTAACTCTTTGCATGCAATGTGTGCGTTTTCACAAGTAATACATGTACACACAAATCATAAATCGAACAGTTGTTTATCTGGTACGCAAGGGGTTATAGAGAAAGTTTTGTCTTAAGAACTGCAGAATCATGAAAGAAACACATCAGTCAAGGTTTGACAGATGATAACAGAGAAATGAATTTCCAAATTCTTAATTTTGTGAATTAATCCTTTGTAAGCCAAATAAACTCCTGGGCCCTGCTGCATAAAACTTACCATTCATGGTGACTTTGCTATCAATGGCAACCTTTAATTTGATTGGCTGTTGAGCAATGTTACCATGGTAGTTACCATTGATAACAGAGTTACTGCCAATGGTAACTTTTATGCAACGGGGCCCTGCTCTGTGAGATTTATGTATGTTACTTCTGAAAAAAAACTCACACGCGGCAAACATAGAGTTAAATGACCGAGACGGTGATAATCCTCCACTAATTAATTCATTGCAGTTTGAGGGAATACATTTAATTGTGGTATAGAGTAAGCTTCTAGCTTACTTTGTGACAGAGGTAGCTTATATAATGCGTGTGCCCCTGTCTTTATGGCGCTACCGAGCAGCAAAACATCGAATAACATTATTGTGTTGTAATAGGATTTACCTTGCTTTCTAAACGCATTAACAGACAAAATACCTTCTATTGAGTGAATCAAAGATGCAGTTGATGGTAATCATGTTGTGATTACGTTTCTTCTGATAGCTCAAAAAGAGGGGCTTTGCGGAATACAAAAGGCCAGACATCATAATCACGGCAGTGTTTGCGTAACGGAACGCGCCAAAAAGCCAAAATGCCAAATAAACGCTAAACCTTGATGTGGATACTTGTCGTAACAACGTCATGACTTGTGCGTCATGACAACGATGCTTGCCGGGAAATACCAATGGTACACACAAGTAACCAGTTCTCGAATATTCATGCATGCTTTTAATTGCGATTTGTTCTTCTTTTACTGTATTTCCTCTACAAGATACAAGATACAAGATATTTTATTCAGTCCAAAAATCATGGAAATTTGCTTTCCACCAGCACAATAACACAACAATATATAGCGATACTTGAGACACATATAAACGATAAACAATTAACAATGAACAATGAGTTAGAAAAACATATCTAAACATAGTTGTAATTTGTCTGTGTATATGTAAATTATGTACTGTATATGACATAATAATTAAAGACTGAAAAATCATTAACTTCGGAAATTGGGTTCATATTTCTGATTTCCTTCTCGTTCTATTCCTGGTGTAATAAGATATATTATATTTACTTTGTTTATTCGCCAATTTTGATATATTGTCATATAAGAAAGAAACAAATCAAAATAATTGAATTCAGTGCAAAATGATCTACTATTCCATCACCCTCTTCACCATCCTCCTCATTTTCACATTTGTCTTTCTCTTTATCCTCTTTTTTGTTCTGTTCTCCTTCTTCGTATTATATCATTACTGTTATTTCTCTTTTTGACAACGGAATAAATATTTTTTACAGAGTTATGTGTGTAAAAACGTGTTTCTATAAAAAAAACTAACAGGTAAACGAATGCATATCTTTTTTGAGAAAATGGACATTTTAAAATAAAATGTACACAACTTATAGGAGGGCATCTCGCACGGGATCACAAAATCAACGCTTTATAAGATCATACCTTTCTTAACCTTTGACGGATATTCGTCAAACCTTCACTTATATGTTTCTTTCATGTTTTTGCATTGATTAAAAACAACGTCACTTCAGGGTGGAATATCCCTTTAAAAATGAATATACATCTGGCGCGCGAATGGTCAGTGAACGTAACCATGTAACAATTTTACAACTGCCAATTATACACACTGCAAATTCTGTTTATCTCCATCCTTTTGACAAACAAGAGTTCATTGTCTTTCTACCCAGACTAAACGTCTACAACATGATTAACCTAGACGGCGCCCCTGACAAGTAGACCTACAACGCGTAAACGAACAGCTTCCAGTCAAGTTTAAACTGTTTGAAGAACACTGATACAAATTTCAAACAGTAGCTGCATTGTGCGTTTTATTTTTATCGGACCGCGGAGATGAAAGTGTTACAAAAAACCTCCCTGCTTTCTGAACTGACGTTACACTTGTAAGTTGATAAGTGTTTCCTTTGTCCTTTTGGGATTATAATTATCAAACCTGATTGACTGAAATTGACATAACAGATAATGATCGATCAGCACTCTGAGCATAACAAACATATTGTTGCACAACGATGTTACACACGTCTGTAGACGACGCGATAACATGCTGCGATTAATGATCACCATGGTGATCATGGAGTATGGAAAGGACCCAGTCAGACCAAAAAAGCGTAGCCATCCTTGGTCTGACCTAGCCTTGGTACAAGGCTGCGAGATGCGTGGACACAACATAGTCTGTTAACAACTATGTCCGGTAACACAGACTACGCCCTAAATACACCCTTGCTCCTCCTCTGAGAGGGGAGGAAGATAGAGGAGCTATGACGTCATTAGGGCGGAGTCTGTGTTACCAGACATAGTTATTGACAGACTGGGTTGTGTCCATGCACCCCACGGCCTAGTACCTAGGCTAGGTCTGACAGCGTTTTAAAAATAATATGTGTCTTGGTGGAAGGCTATGCACAGCCTGTCTTGACGGTCTTATCGGGGGTATGTACACACATAATGAGGTCTAGTCTTAGCAGTTTCAGACCCATGATCCAGACTCAGCGCCTAACTAACTAGCAAACTAACAAAGACGTAGGCGTGCTTCAAGGTTTTTGGACATATCTCATACAAAATGGAAAAAAAAAACGTCTAGTACTTGCAAGTCTGGTAACTTTTTAGTCGTCAGTTGTTCCCGTACACTCTGCCACGCGCCAAACTCGGCCTCGGATTATCCAGAGTAACAGGTCCCAGGGGCATGGTAGACATGGTAGATAGGGGTGGGGGTGGGGAGGGGGATATTGGACCGGCTGCTTACGGATGAGGTCAAAAAGCCCCCCTTACCCCCCCCCCCCCCCCCCCGCTCTCTTCCCCCAACGCACTCTTTTTCGTTTTTACTTGATTTTGATTTCATTCAATACAATTATATAAATAACACACTCACACATGCACACAAACACACACATACAAACACACACACATACACACACGCACACACACACACAAACACACACACACACATACATACACAGTTCTTTATGAATTCAGAAATATCTGAAGTGCCCTCTTTACGAATGATCATTCTTGTGATGAGGTAATAATATGATATGACTCGATGGACCCAATGTACATCATGTCCATTGATGCTAAATAGAGCACGGGAACACTTTCGATAAATGGGGTACAAGTATGAATGAACCGAGCCTTGATTAGATTAACCCATCATCGTGCCTTCTTTTACGAATGATCATTGTTGTGAAGAGGCATGATATGACTCGATAGGGCCCATGTACAGTTAAAAACAGCCAGTCCCTTTTTCAGATCACCACAAAACCGTCGAAACATTGGCAAAACATATAGAGAAGTGTCAGCAAGCTCTATATTCACAATTTGAAACTGATACGTAGTGTAAAATTCAAATAATGCACGTAAACAACGTATGATTAATAGTCTTTACCCCAGGCTCTTAGCAGCTTGTGTTGAAATATCTGCTTTATTGATTAATCTGTTAATTAAATTATAAAACGCATTATGAAAAAAATTGTTCTTCAGAAGGAATCATCTCCAAAGTTTGATAGTTACTCTTAAAATTAGGATTTCACACACGCATAATAACCACATAGATACTGTAACAAAGACTAATACTTTTTTCGTGGTACGAAAAAAGTCGGTTTGAAATTTAACGGCTGAAATTTTTTACATATACAAAAAGCTTCAACATGCTATATTCTTAGAAATGGTCTTGAATCACACTTTCTTCAATTTACGATCGTGATAGATGATTTCAAATTTTAAGCTTGCAAAAGGGACTGACAATCTTTAAGGCCAGAAGTTTACATACACTCAGGAACTTCAAAGAAAAGCTGACACTTGCCAAACATCATAACATTTACTGTGTCTTATAAAATATTTGTACGATCATGGCGAATTTGATATCAAACAAATGAGTATGTCATACCTCTTCATCACATTGCTTTGTCATCAGGAGCCGAAAAATATTTAGGTGTCATTTTTCCCCCAATGGTGTGCATTACCAGTACAAAATGCCTCCATGGCGCTAAAATGTCCCTTGTATCTCTCTCTCTCTCTCTCTCTCTCTCTCTCTCTCTCTCTCTCTCTCTCTCTCTTTGTTTTTCTGTCGGTCTGTCAGTATATCTTTCTGTCCGTCTGTATGTCTCTCTCTCTTTCTATATTTCTGTCTCCTAATGTATATTTCCTCCCCCACCCTCTCTCTCTCTCTCCCTCTCTCCCTCTCTCTCTCTCTCTCTCTCTCTCTCTCTCTCTCTCTCTCTCTCTCTCTCTCTTTACAATTGTCTTCCTCCCCATCCCACGGTGATCCTGTCATGCTGTCCTTTTCTTTTCCTCCCTTCATTCTTCCCTTCCCCTCCCTTCTCCTCCCTCTCTTGCCTCGTCCATCATCATTCAAGGACTGACCAGCCGCCAAAAGCGGAACAGCCAATCCGTCACCACCCCTCTAAAAAGTGACCCCTTCTTGACCGAATCGACCCCCGAGTAAACCCTGTCCAAACGCTACCATCATCACGAGCACGCCAACGGAAATTCCAGCTAAATTTCAACAATTTCCAGCAATTTGTCACAAAACGCCGTAGCCAGAATAACCTTTTGTACAAAAAAAACTTTTTCAATCGCGTTTCTGTTCTTATCATTAACTAAATAGTTTCCATATTACATCAAGTTTGAAACTAATGCAAACTCCACATTGCGGTGCCATGGTGTTGTATTGTCACGTGGTATGTTTGGCGTTGTTTCTGTAGTATTACATAGAGTTACGTGCGCGTTTTTACCAGTATTTAGTTTGTAAAGGTCACTAAAAGTTCGTGTCTGCCTATAACACGACCTTGGCATTGAGTTTAATGCAATTTCCGCATATATGGACAGATACACATTACTCTTCGTCTCATTAGCGTAAAGCCCCGGTCCACGCCCCGCTCTGGCGATGTATTTTCAGAGAAGCACCACGATATGTCAACCGCCTATGATGAACATGTCTTATTAGTCGTATTAGTGGATAGCCCCGGCCTCTCTGTGACGATGTTTTTTGGCGAACCATCACGATTTGACAATCGTTAGTCGTAGAAGAAACTCTATAACAACCGTGCTTCTTTGTTATGTTTATAGACACGGTCCCTTCACCAAGTTGATATCTTTCCTGGCATATCCACCAAAAGAAAAATAAAAAGGATAGTCCCTTCAACAAGTTGATATTTTCCGCAGCATATCCACCAAAAGGAAAAAAAAGGATAGTCATAGTTTTTTTTTAAGCCAATTGGATCCAGTTTTGTTTTATCTATCCAGTTTATTGCCTTTGTCTGTGTTATACCCCACAAAATAAGTGAATACATTTTTTGAATATAAAAATAAGTGGTGCATTCTATTTCTGTTGTTTTTTGTGACCAATTTTGTACGAAACAACATTCTTATACATCGAAGGCTTAGCTTCTATTCTCAATTCTTATAGAATTTTCGCAAAATGTCATGATTTCGTCATGATTTCGTTCACTGACCTCACAACAGCAATTCTTTATTGAAAGGCAAAAATAATGGTAATATGTATATCATATGCTTTATTTATTGTTCTTTCTTTCTGCTCGTCCTGTCCATTTCTTAATGTTATCTTTCTCACTCTCCACCTCCACCCCGTCAATCTGTCTTTCATTTCATTCTCTTTCTGTAGGTCTTCTCATTTGTTCTTTCCAAATGGCGTTCTGCATCAAGGGGTGGAAGTCAATAGTCGTCGTTCTTGAAATTTCACGCAGACAAGCTCATTGATTAAACAAAGACCTTTCATTGATGTTGTGCTTCATTCAACGCAGAACAACAGCGTCCCACCAGGACTAGTTACAAAAACCTAATAGAGAAAAGAAAATAATTCCAAGGGAGGGGGAGGGGAGAGAAAGAGAACGCAAACACGGGGTATATAGGGAATGAGATCTAGAGCATAGCCGCACGCGAGCTACGGGAAACAAAGAAAACAGGGCCGGGGAGAATCGGCTGCACTTGTCGTGAGATTCCCGTATGGCTTCGCAGCGCGTCGCATTTAATGGTGACGCAGAAATGAGCAGGTCCTATTCATATGCCTGCTAAGCTCAGCAGTAACAAAGCGCATTGTAGCGTTCTCGCTGCTCGAAAAAAGAAAAAAAAAACGAACACAAACATAAGAAAGAAGAAGGAAGAAAAAAACGAGATGAAAGGGAACGAATAAGAGTGGGGGATGAAATTTCTCCGCAGAATGAAGCAATGTGCAAAAGTTAGTTGTTTGCGGTAGGATTACACTCTCGAGAGGGGGATATTTTGATTTGTGTGTGCCCCTTCTTCGAGTTATTTCCCCCTTCACGTCGTGAGGAGTGAGCCCATGGGTTCACGAAAGGGGCACGCGAACCCCCGTGTCACGGCAACATATGTCCCCAAGGCAAAATCGTCCCACCTAGTCGGAGATGTACGCCTTGTTTCTTCGCTAGGGGTACATGTTTTCTTGATTATCATTGTTAGTGATGATATATTGTATCATACCTCATTCTCCGCATTTCAGATCCAGCGCCATGTTGCATATAAATTTTCAATTATTCTAAACATACCACCAATTCTAATTTCCATGGCAGCAACCAATGAGCTCTCATTATTGCGCATGTTACCATGGTAGTTATCATGGATGGTAAGTTACAATAATTGAAAACCTCAGTGCAATATGGCCCAGGAATATACTAGATCTGTTAATAATGTGCTGCATGTCAAATTTTGCTAATTTTCAAATACACTGTATATATAGTCTTTCTCTTCCCCGTAACTACAATGCCATATGATATGGAATTAGCCCTCTGTGAGCTAGTTAAACTTTAGGCTTTATTAGCCCATATTTTGTGCCACAATATTCATCACTGACGCATTTAGAGAAATGCCTTATTTGGCACCACGATAAGCCATGACGGGAATAGCTGGCATTGAGTTTGGTCATGCGAATTAAAAAAAAATTACAATATAGTAAGGCCCTTTTTACTCGTTAAAGTTTCATTTTCTCTCTCTTTCTCTCAAATTTCGCCATGAAGTCAGCAGTGATGTGGCGTCATAATGACCATAAACAGGATAAATGTGGTGGGAATTCATGATAATCGGCTACCATACACAATTGTCGATTATACGATAACAATGTCTCGAATAAATCTGATTGCAATATTAATTGACTTATGCATGGGTGGGATATTTAATCTTATTGATATTGCATGCTGACCACATTTACGAAGAACCTAGGTTTTATCGATTTTAGAATTCCTGTAGCGACGGTCTTTCGGCCATTTTCTTTCTTTTTTTTTCACCAAGATTCCAGACATATCATTTCAACATTAATAAAAAAAATCGAAGATATTTCCCATAATTGAAGTAAACGACTATAGCCGACCTATGCTATACATCAGTCAATAGAGAATGATATGTTGCAGCAGTCAATATACAATGATCTGTTACAGCAGTCAATATACAATTATATATTACAGCAGTTAATATACAATTATATTTTACAGGGACGCAAATTTCAACCCTCGGACATAGACGACTGGTGCACTGGGCGTGCGCTCCGCTCGTGGGCGCGACCGAAGAAAGAAAACACACACCCGGATTAGAATCTCCCTCCATACCCACGAACAAAGAAAGAGCACGCGCGCACGCACCCAACTATTACACAGTGCAGCTTTGTTTTCCGAGGCTTCGTGTGGGGAAGGGGGGGGGGGGGGGGGGTGCATTGACTAGTTTGGGTAATATATGGATGAGGATTTCTCTTCTTTGTTGTGGCCATGATGCTGGGGGAAGAAACGCTGTGGTATGGGGCTTGATTTTTATGAATGAACAGGGAATCGACTTTTTTTGTTGAACGCAAACTATAGGGTCATGTCGTTTTTTCTCCCTCTCACCCCAATGTCCCATCCCCTCTTTCAGTGCCCTCTCCGTCCCCCTCCCCACTCTCTCTCTCTATGTCTCTCTCTCTCTCTCTCTCTTTTTCTCTCTCTCCCTCTCTCTCTCTCTCTCTCACACTCTCTCTCTCTTTATCTCCTGCCCTCTTTCTTTCCTCTTTTTTTGTTCTCTTGACTTCTTATTCTCTTTAAATTTCTACATGACTCTTCTCTCCGTCCCTTCCTCTGTCATGTCTGTCTTCTCTCTGTCTATGCCCCCTTTCTCTTTCTAGCTTTCCCTCTGTTCCTTCTGCCCCTCCCATCCCCAGTCTCGCTCTCCAGACCGCCGATAGCTTTTTTCCCATCTTTTATCATATTTTGCCATCCGTTCATCGTTCCCTTCTCGGTACTTCATTCCAATGTTCTGCCATATCAAAAACTGTGTGCTGAGGGAAAGCTCACAAGATTTTGCCCACGTCGAAAATATGATATTTACTTGTAATTGCCCCCCCCCCCCCCCCCTTAATCTGTAAGTCCCGTATTATTCAGGCAAACGTATGACAGTTACCCAGCAGCATGGAAAACGTTACTAGAGGGAGGGGAGAACGTGATGGTATTTCTACGCTCAACTGCAGTTATTATTCTTCTGTAATTGATTCTTTGATGCTCAGACGAGCTGCGTGCTTTCCTTGATGGAAGTGAAGGGTAGGGGACAATGGCGCGTCAGAAACGAGCCCATATTATTCTAGGTCGTGAGGAGATGTAAGGACGTTTGACAGTGCCACGCTCCATTAATTAAATTTTCATTGTCCGGTGGAAAAAATAAGATCTTGCGTCACTCAGGATGACCGCTTTCCGACAGAGACACCTGCTGATATAAACCATTTTTGTTACGTACGCAAATTGTATTAACGTCATTCAAAAAATACGTTACTAATGGTAACCTCAAACCTTTCTCTCTCCCCCTCAACACTCTTCCGCGATGAAACTATGCGTACTGGTTCTCCCTGACAGCTTTTGCCGTCTGCTCACACGAACTATAATTGAAAAATTACTAAGCCCTCAAGTAAAATTACAACCCTTGAAAATGCAGATCCAATTTTCTTGTCGACCAAAGTAACTTAAAGAATGATAGATTAATGAGCTGGCGCGTGGTACTACCAACGTTTCTTTTGTATTGTAGGCTGTGATTGTTACTGATGGTAAATTGTAGCCTCCTTCATTCGGTTTCATTATCTTTACATCTGCTACGTTTCCACTGAAGATGCGACCGTTGTCTTATCAATTGTATCTTACATGTGTTGAGGTTGTCCACCCCATGTCGTTCTCACGAAAGCAGGAAAGAGATGTCGGTCTTCTATTTTCTTTTCAGTCAGCTTTGTCCGACAAAGTGAACGGACGAACGGAACCCTCTTTGACTCTGAGAATTGGTCCGTGAAACTGGCATCATCTCCACCCCTCTTCATTAATTGTGTTTTGTCCAAAATTGCATCTCGTTTCGAAAAGGATGTCTATAGGCCGTGTACGGGAGGCAGGCAGCCTTGAGTGGCTTCGCTTGGCATTGGAGGACGGTCCATGATAGGGTGAATGCCCATGACTAGTGCACGGCCCGGTGGCGCCGAGCAGAAGACCTTGCACAAGTGATGCATATGTACACACATGCGACAGACTGTGCTAAACGAAGATTCGTACAGCGCCCCCATCGTTGGATGGTGCAATATGGGGTGAACAAACCGAACACACAGCCACAAGCCTGTAATAATGTCCCCATAGACTTACATGGTATTTAACCCTTTGTTTGCTTGATCATCTACCCTGGCCTACTCTGACAAAAGGAAGCAACTAACAAAAGAGACTTTTCTTGTGAATGAGCAAAATGTGTCTGTCACTTGCATTGGCATCAGTGCAACACCACATCATGTTAGATTGAATATCTCGCAGCAAGATGAATATTTCTCGTCCTGATTTTGGCCGTATGTAGGGAATGCTGGGTACAATCTAAGAATAATAATAACCCTGACTTGAGTGATTTGTCACTTGCTTCTTTTCGTCAGAGTAGGGCAGTACTGCTGTATTGCATTTGTGTGTATTAATGGTGAAATGAATCAATAGCAATCATGAGACAATGCATTTTGTTGTCATTTTGTCCATCTTTGTCTCATCGGGACTCGAAGTACGACCATGATGATCAGACGACAGAGAATCGCCGGTTATCGTACAAAAATATGGACAAATTGGGCCAAAAATTGACCGTCCTTTGTTCCCTTCAGTAAAGCATTTTTGAAAGGTCTCATGGCACGAACCTTTCTCACAACAAGATAGAGCGCCCCGGTTTAAAGAAAGAGCTTTTATTTAAACTTAAACACTGAATATAACAAGTCAAATGTACCGTGCTCGCAGTCGAGAATTAAATGAGGCTTTTAGCAAGCGAGTCCGTTAATATGAAGATATTAGAATCGATCGTTGCGGGTTTTGTTCCGGGTAGATTGGAAGCAGTCGTTCCGCGCAGGCGGGTTCGTATGGATCTGTTAACCCGTAACGTGCCACGTATGGATTATTTCACCGTCAAAAAACACACATGCCATGCAACAGCACATTGTCTGACATCCGGGAGGTTAACACGGGTCGTTAGACAAAGCTGGGTCTGGTAATTAGACCATTATATAGGACAGCGTGCTTCTCAGATGGGCCCGTGACTACCCATGCTAATAGCGGCATCATCATTATAGATTCATGCATGTACAGAAGGAGTGCATTAACCTCCAATGTACTATGAGAAAGGTTGTGTGTCCAGTTTCTTTCTTTCTTTCTTTCCTTTTATATTTGAGAGGGTGGTGGTATAAACATATTTATATGCGAGTCAAGAAAACTGCGCATAATACATTTGAACACATACAATATGAAAATGATATAAACAAAAACATTAAAATGTAAACATCGTTCAACATTCATACAACAATAAACGCGAATACGTAGTACTTCAAAGAAAGGAAATAGATATATATTTCAAAAAGGGAGAGAAAAGAAAAACGTTTTTCAAATTTGATAAATCCAAAATGAAATCATTCATATTTGAAATGCAGTAAAACAAAATTGTGCTATGCGACATATTGGTATGACTAACAATGGTACATGGAATCATACCATTCAATGCAATGCAGTGACAGCGGACGAGGCAGATTTCCAGATAGATAGATAGACTGACTGAAAAAGGGGATACTGATATGGCTCAAAGAGAATGGCAGAGAAAAAAGAAAAATAAGGGGAAGAAGGAGGAGGAGGGGAAGAAGAAGGAGAATGCGTAGTAGAAGGAGGAGAAGGAGAAGGAGAAGGAGAAGGAGGAGATGAAGAGGAAGAAGAAGAAAAAGGAGAACAAGAAGAACAAGAAAAAGAGGAACAAGAAAAAAAAAGAAAAAGAAAAAGAAAAAAAATAAAGCGAAGAAGAGAAGGGGAGAGAGTGGAAAGAGAAAGGGGTAGAGGGAGGGAGAGAGAGAGAGGGGGGAGAGGGGGAGGGGAGAGAGAGAGAGAGAGAGAGAGAGAGAGAGAGAGAGAGAGAGAGAGAGAAAACAATATTAAGAAGGAGAACTGTTGGTTAATCTTGATGAAGTGACAGGATTTAATGATGTGGTCAGCCTAATAAATAATGTGAATCATCAGCGAGTAGGAGGAGGAGGGGTGACAAAATGTGTGGAATAGTTGGTAAGTGGTTTCTTCTACGGATTCGCTTGTCGCCGATATCAACACAATGTCATCTTATTTATTGTGATTTACACTATTCAATTCTATTCGTCGTGTTTTTTTTCACGTCTTGTATAATTTTAGTTTATGTTGGCGTGTTCATTTGTTAAGGAAATAAACTTGAATCGGGGCCAGATGAAATTGAAGTATTCTCAACATATTATTTCCCTGCGGCTGAGAGCGAGCCTAACCCGACGTCAGTGGTCTCGCCTACTCGTCTACCAACCCTCATGGTTGGCAATGCCCCGGCCGCGATGCCTGGTTCGGACGTAGGCGCGACCCACCAGCCAATCCAGCACGTCACTCAATCCCAGTCTCGGACGTTTGGGTCTAATTAATTACGGAGCAGGAGTAGAAAAAACCCGCCCCCACCATAAGAAGAATGTGTACGGTCCGTTAATGAAAAATTCACATCTGCGAGCCGGATCTGCTTTTCGTTAATTACTGCTCGCTACAGCTGGCGTACTCTTACGGCTTCCTGCTTCTGGACGGAAGCACTTTCGAAAATTCCATCCATATGTTTGGAGGAGAACATGTCGGAGTGGCACACATGAGAACGAGGGTGTGGCTAGAAAGTTTGAGACAGAACCATCTATACACAGAGTTTGGCCAACTTTGACCAACTTCTAAGCGTGTTGCTTTGTTGGTCAATCAGATAACAAAAGAACATTTGCCATGGTGCTACCTATTAAATGTCTTTCTGGTTTACTACTTCGGGCTATTTTCTAGCCGCTGTTTGGCTATTGTGTTCGAAATATTTCGAAGAAAATCGCGAAGAGTCTCGATTCTAAATAAAATGTGTGCGGTTGCGTTTTTTCGTTTCTCGTTTTTTCTTTGGTGCAAATTTAGACTAATGCAGAAAGACTTGTGGGACGCCAATTTGTAATAGATAATTGAAGGGATAAGTCTAGCACAACTTGCCTTAATTTAATGTTGAACAATGATGAAGGCTCACACGTCAAATGTTGAAAGGTTTCTCTTTAAAATTATATTCCACTACTTACGAATCCATCTGCACTATCATGTGTAGCAAGGAGTTATCAGAACGCGCGCGCGGTTTAAACCGAGCTGGCCAAACGCTGTGTATAGATGGCATTGTCCCAAACGTTTTAGCAGAGCCGTGTATGCACGTAGTTTGGCCAACTCGGTTTCAGTAGTAAACAAACCATCCCATCTCTTCTTATCTGCTTGCCCAACAAAGCAACACGCTCCATGTGTTGTTATCTCCTGAAACAGAAAGACCGAGTTGGTCAAACTCCGTGTGTCTATGACTATGGTTTAGGATGGCAGTCGAGGAAAATAGATGGGGGAGAGAGGAGACCACCTGACCTAGTTTCACCGATGTTTGTATCCTTGGTTTCATACGGAGGTGGTTTAACTTCACATTGAAATCCTATCAAATTAATGTTTTGTGTAAATTAAATGAAACTAATTGCATGGAGGAGACCCGGCTATAAAAACGCCATGCTTGTTTACTATCGATTATCGTCATTACAAACACAAATATCACACAATTCTATTGTGTAAATCGGCATTGTGTACATTGGTAAATCGGAAAAAAAAATACAAATCAGTATAATGAATCTTAGGGAAAGTCTGATAACATTTTGAATTACAGTACACACATGATTACTGCTATTGCCGGACTCTTGATTGATAAGTTAAAATGTTCATGAATCGAACTATGTATTGACATTACGAACTATACAGTCATGTTGGTCGATGGTTGGGGAGCTGCACGTGAGGTACATTGGACGGAAAGGAGGGGGGGGGGGGGGTTAGTGGGGTGGGATGGGAATGGTTCTCTACTCACACTTATCATGCTGATCGACATGCACTTGAGACAGACATCTGTAAAACATATGAAGAATAGGCGAGGAACTACCAACATCTCCCAGTAAAAAGGAAAGCATACTAATGAACTATGAGAAAAGTGTAAGTTGAGGACAAAGAGAGAGAGGCTCTATGAAATGTTATCAATTAATACTTTTACATCAGGACCATAATGTGTACAGTACGCCCAATGGTACACAGGTAAGAACATCTCTTGAGCATTTAAATGCTCATTGCAGGAATATGAATTGATGAAATTTCACAGAACATGCGCCCCCAATAGACATTTTTCAGTTTTACAATGTCTCAATTTCAGCTTGAATCAAATTTTAACTTTAGGGCTACGCTAGCGGGCTCCCGGTCGACCTTCTTTGTGCAAACGGCGTGTTTCCGTACGGCTATCGTGTATAGCATTGTTTCCTGCATTAAACAGTGGTTCGTACATAAATTACATCGTTTCATTTCCCCTCTGTACTGTATTCGATTTTCTACGCGCAATATTTCAATCACAGCTTTATTTGGCCATTTTGACACAGTCAATTACCTCTTTGATAACAAAAAGTGTATATTGTTTGTTTCTGTTACCGAATATGTTTTGTTTTGTTTTGGGGCTGATGCGGTTTTTCATACATCTCTAAATCAAGGCGGGCATTCTTTTCCCCCATATGAGAGTCGACCGCAATAGCTTAATCCGTAAATTGAATGATGTGGTGAAATGAATATCCCATCAAATTTCACGTCTGCACCCCGTCGTCCATAACTTCGGAGAATCCATTTTTTGTGTTTAAAGCCATTGAATTCATTTGCGGCTTATGGAATCAGAAGGACTTGTAAATGCGTGGTTAAATTTGCTTAGCAGGGCGTCTTAATGGGGCGTAGGTTTAGTTCCTCGTCTCGCCCTCCAATATTCGGCAGGGTATAAATGAGTCTTTGTTTAGGCCAGGATTTTCAGGCCCGTGACGCTCAAAATCGAATCAGAATTCA